>JADLZK010006933.1:0-10001 GCA_015847255.1 Hyparrhenia diplandra | reverse complement strand
AAGAATAATAACATAATTTTACAAAATATGAGCAAGTTACTTTTGAGTAGACTTAACTTAATTAATTTGCGGAAGGCGAGTAGACTAGAAGACAACCAGATCATGTCGTGCCCACCGACATAACCTTGGTTAACGGCACGAGTCAACACCTACAACAAGGGTTAACAAACTCCGAGTACGGGAGTACTCAACAAGACTTACCCGACTAAAGAAAATAGGAGAAGACTTCGGGGATCTTGGTCTTAAGAGTCAAGGTAAGGCTTTAGCAAGAATCAAGAACTCTTTTGCGAGAAAAAGCTTACTATAAGTGAATCCTTACTTTCAATATTTTTAATTCAGATTAGTAGCTCATATACTCTAGATTATCCTATTCTAGAGCAAACATATTTTTCTTATTCCAACTCTCTTTCCTCAAAAACATATTCCATCATTTACTACGATGAAGGTCGTGGGAATCGGGTCTCCTTCTCCGAGAAGCAAACGGCGATTCATGAACCGATTATACCCAGTTGGGATCCCTAACCACACGACATATGTAGCACTTAAGCTTGCATATATCAACCCTCACTCAGTTCGTCCAAAAAACGGACTGGGTCCATCGCCACCCGGAGCACGCGATTACTCCACCTCCCTACCCCGTCCCTAATGACAGTTTGACCAGTAGGGTGGGTACATGCTACTCCGCCATCTCTCCACTCCCAGGTCTTGCGAGTTGTCCGTTCCCGATTTGGCACACCCCCCGAGATCGCTTACGGGGCATATGGTCGTTAGTTTCGTCGACCTGGGGTGACTTGCCCGGTCGAGGCGTGCCATTGACCCAAAACGGCCTCGGCGCAACTTGCGTTCAAAAGTCCCGACTTCACTCGGGCCAAACAACGGGCGGTCCTTAAACGACCAACACGGGACAAGCACAGCTAGGTATCCCGCCGGCTTTCAACCTACGTCCCGTCCGATCTCAAATTCATTACTACATCTCTTTCTTTTCCGAAAACAGTACCATCTTCTCAAATAAAACATTTTGATGAAAAAGCGTAACTAATTAAGCGGGCTAAAAGCATCACTAAGCATTTTCGAAATGAAACGGGTTATCAAGGATGGTATTGAAATAAACAAGGATGGTAATGCGGCAATTAGGTTATCACTCAACTCCTAATTACTTAATGCAACATAGCATAGACATAAATGATATAAAACTTTTTAAAATATCAAGAAAGGGTTTAAATGCACGGGGCTTGCACGTGTTGCGAGGAAAAAGTTAGATTCCTTAACGAGATCACCCGAGTCATACTTGACCCTCGATATCACTGGTGTATGGATCTTCTTGAGCTCGACCATCATGAACCATCTCACTCTCGTATACTCTACACGTAGATGATGATGCATGCTTTAGCATGATGAAGTATAAATATGATGCTTGATGATGCATGAAATGATAAACAACTTGAGTACAACTTTCCTTCACGATAAAGTTGCAACCCAACAAAACCAACTTGTTGAACTACTCTACAAGATATCATCACCATTGCCTAAGGAGTTCTCAAGGACCACTTGATTATGATATGATCCAAGTTTCACAAAACAACCCAAAAAGACACACAAAAACCTAATCTATTTAACACTAAACAATTTTTTTAAACCACATAAAAAAAATAGGGTTTAAGATAGAAAATAATTTAAACTTTTCAAAATGACTCCAAACTTTTTATACAAGTAGAACACATCATAAAAACAGTACCAAATAAATTTTTATGATTTTTTGGATAAATAAAATAATTATTAAAAATCAAGGAAGATGCATTTTTCAATTAAAATTTGTATTTTTAAATCATGCAAAAACTACTCAAAATCAAAGTTTCAAATTTTTCATGGATTCATATACTCATAAGAAGCTTCTACAAAAATTTTCAGAATTTAAGGAGCTATTTTCAAATTTCTATGAATTTTACAAAACTGGATACTATTCACATTTGAATAAAAACGAGAAAACTCATTTAAAAGGAAAAAAAATGGCCACTTGGGCCAAAAACCGGCCCGGCTCGGCCCACGCGCTAACGGCCGGCCCGGCTGAACAGGCCGGCCCAGCGGCCTGCCCGCGCTGACCTCGCCGGCCGTCGGCTTTGGCCAAGCAAGCTCGCCGGCGGCGGGTCCCGACGGGCGCGACCTACCCCAGCGCGTTCCCCCTCCGTCACCCGCATCACCTGACACCCCAAACTCGAACCCTAAAGCACGGCGGCTCCACGCCGACGATGATGGCGGACCGGGCGGCGCGGCAGGCGGCGGCGACGCCAACGGAGCGTCTCAGTCGGGGGTGAGGGCACCGACGAATTCGGCACGATCGGGGCGGACCCGAGCCCTCGGCTAAACGATCCTAAACCAGCCCTAAACAAAGAAAAAGCTCGCGCCTTGCGGCGCTGCCACGGCGGACCTCGTCGGCGTCGGCGTTCAGCGACTCTAGCACGGTAAAGATCAAATTAAAGGGCGCTACGGTACGCCTTTGGATCCGCGGGGAACCGCGGTGCTCCCGTTGGTTTCGCGAAGATGGAGTGAAGCGGGGTCGTCGACGGTGACAACGGCTGGCGGCGGACTCCGATGGTCGCGGCGGCGTTCGGTGCCGGACTCGGCGTGAAAGCGGGCGGCGCATCCGCGACCACAACATCAAGGAGAATCGAAGCGCTGATCGGTTTTCTCACGAGGTTCACGGAGCGGACGGACGGCGGTGACCGGCTCGCGGCCGCGGTCCCGGCCGGTTTCGGAGAGGAAGATGGCGCGCGTGACTTAGACGGCGAGGGGTGCACGGCGGGCTCAAAACATAGCTACGGATGTTTGCGGGCTGTATGCAAGATGGGATGGCTAGAGGAGGAGCAACGGCGGGCGTCTTTGCTTGCGGTGCGGCGGAGGTGACCGCGGCGACGGAAAGAAGAAAGAAGAGAAGACGGCGGCCACGTCGTCATAAATGGAGAAGGAAGGGCGGGGGCGTGGCCGGGGCATTCACGAAGGCGTTGCGGTGGCGGGGCACGCGGCCAGCGCCTTGAGGCGAAAAGACATACGGCGGCGGTCGCCGGCAGCCCGGCATGGAGGAGAACAGGAAATCCCATTTCTTGTAGCACCTAAATCTAACCTTTTCTGAATTTCGTCAAATTCTCCCCAAATTTGAACTGAACTTGAAAAACTCCAAAAAGTGACTTAGGCTAAATTTTCAAGATCTACAAACTAGGTTTTGGAAGTTTTTGCAAATTTTGCTTAGATTTTGAAATAGGATTTTTAAATCAAAAGGGGACAAAACCCTAATTTTTGTATTTTTTCAAAATTACTCAAAATTTTTGAACTAAACTTTGAAAACTCAAAATACCAACTTTGTTCAACTTTAAAAACTCTACAAATTTGCTTTAATAACCATACCCAAATTCTTTATAAATTTTGAATAAAAGAAAAAGGGGTAAAAAGAAAGAATGGAAATTAGGGTTTTTTTGAGTTCAATTCAAATCAATTTGATTCAAAATTCAGATTCCCAACCTATACTATCTAACCCTCATCCAACAACACACTTAGGATCAAAAACATAAAATAAACCTAATTTTATTCAATCCATGACTTAACTGGTAAGTAACACCTGGGGTGTTACAGCCTTTCCCCCTTAACAGAATCTCGTCCCGAGATTCAGAGCGAGAACGAGAAGGGGAGAGAACGATTAACTTACACAGATCTAAAAGCACACACAGAGAGAATACATGACTTTGAAAACTAAACCACTCAGATCTAGAACAACACGGCTAAGAGCAGGGACGAACAACTTAAGCGCCTAATCAAGCAGCCTCGATAAGCGAGGGCAATGAAGGAACAACTTGAGATAATGATTATCCGAACATGGCAAAAGACCAACAGATCCGAAAAGCGATCGTGAACACTCGATCATTGCAAGCGCCAAGATGAAAAGCATCCCGAGAACAAAAACTTCAACGAACGCCATATCGGGTAGCTCTATGTCCATCCGCTCCTTCCTTCCGACTTGGTGGCTTTTCAATCTTCCTCACGACGAGATCCGGTGGAGAGAAACAACTCACGAGCTCTATTCTCGATGCGAGATGGGAAGGGAAAAAGGGCGTGTAGGAAATTTTATAGCTAGGTGAGCAGAGATGGGGCACAACTCGTCGGGAAGTAGACCGAGTGGAAGAGCATTACCGGTGGTGCTGGACAAGATTGACCATGGCACACTTCTCTGCGCAAGGAACCAAGGTGGGGGAAAAAAAGGAGAGGATGAGAGGAGTGGATTCAGGCAGGAGGGGCGTGCGAGAGCCGTTCTAAAAAGGCGAGAAGAAGGGGGTCCGGTACGAGGACGAGGGGAGCGCGTCGAGAGTCGACACGAGTGCGGGATAAAGGAGGGCGCGCGCTGCGCGGGGGGGGCGGTGCGGCTTCACAACGCCGCGATCCACGCCGCGAGGCGGCGGCGCGGAGACTGCAACACAGACGCAAGCGGGAGAGGGGCCAGGATGCATCACGACGTTCAGAAGACACGTGGCGGCAACAAGATGTCACAATGATCCTGACCTTCAGAAATGGTTAAACAGAGTCTCTTATCTACCACTTCTTGTAGTCTGTTAATGTTGATGTCAGTGACTTGCTCTTCAAGGGTCACCTTTTCTTGTAACTTCCAGAAGGAACTCACAAAACAACTGATCCGATATACGAGTCCCCGGATAGAGTATAGATAACTAAGGAATGCTTAGTGTAGTTTTGTAATGGATCATGATTAAAAATCATTAATCATAACACCACGGCCAAAACCACAACCAAAGAAAGTTCCAAGGTGTGGAGTCAATATGAAGGTGATTTCAAGATCAAAGCCAAGGAAGTTTTAAAGATCAAAGAGAAATTGTATGGCATCAGGCTCCTCTCTTGAAGAAACGTCTAAGAGGTCCAACAGAGACTTGGCCAGGTTCCACACGGCACAACATAAGCCGTGGCAAAGATTTACGCATAACATCCTAGTTGAACTAGGGTTCAACCAAAGACACACAGGCTTAACAGTGAAACACAAACAACAACCAACATTGACATCATTTTAGATAACATGGGAAACATCATAAATGCATTACACGAATGCTATAAACAACATATGCAATGCAATGATGCTTACTAATGATGCAACAAGATGATCATGAATAACTGGGATATGAAGATCTTTCCCCCTTAAAAGAAATCTAATTTCTGGAATTTCAAGGTGACAAATCCCGTGGAACAAATAATGGGAAAAGAAATGTGTCAAATATATATTGACTTGTAAGAAATTTTGCAAACAACAAAGTTGATATCAAGATTGCAATCAGAAACAAAAGGTGATCAAGACCGTTTAAGAGAAGAGGAAGTACGGATATGAATTTCAAAAAAAAAAGAGTTTGCAAAGAAAGTGAAAGCTCATTAATTGTGGATTATGGTGAATCATGACCATAGACCCGACATAAGCGAACGCCCGCGATATTTCCTTATGGCCGCGGTCCATAGGAGACCCCAGGTTTCGGCGCTATTTCCAGGTCACGGGTCATGGTTCTATCATAAGACACAATTATTGCAATTCTCAACCAACACATGTTGTTTGTCAAAGTGAAAAGAAGAGCATGTGTCATAATGGAAGAAGTCAAAATACGACACATGTATGAGTTGAGAAATCAAGGAGTAGTCTGAGGCTTTTAAATAGAGTTGACATGGCAAGGTGCAAGCTCCCAAAGATTAGGAACTTATGAAGCAAAGATTATCAAATGGAAGTCCATTAACCAAAAACCTGGTATAGGACGAAATTTAGGACAAACAACTATAAAGAAGAATAGTTGTCCGAAAGAAAAGGAGGAAGTCTCATATTATGATGATATGATGCATGCTCGTCCTATACGTCTTCACAACGTTAGGAGTACTCTGCCTTCATCATGTTAGATGTTAGTGGGTTATAGGGCTTTACTTTACATACTATCTTCACTTTGCACCAATGGGATGTTGAAAAGCACGTAGCGAGAACATTGTTGGAGAAGTTGACTCTCCGGTTATTCTTCAAAAGATGACATGAAAACTTCTTGAAATCTTTTACTTGACTCCTCGGAAAAATCTTCATGAAAGCTTCCAGCAAGCATAAGAAAAGAAGGAAGATCATTTTTAAATTGTTACTTTCAAAAACTTTTAGATTACAAAATTATTTTGAAGTTTTTAAAAGTAATATTGTAGCCGGTCCTCGGTATGAGCTCGATACCGTTCATGTAACCTCCTCCTAATTCTTGGGCCCACCTTTGCTTTTGTCTTTGTCCCAAAGACCTCGACAACTGTCTGGATGCACCCAATAACTTAAGAAGCCCTGGGTGTCATCGGAAACCCGATTACACCACTCATACCGGGGATCAACAAAGGAGTAGCTACAACATTACAACATTTGTTACAAAAATATAGATCGAGTGCGGAAGAATAATAACATAATTTTTACAAAATATGAGCAAGTTACTTTTGAGTAGACTTAACTTAATTAATTTGCGGAAGCTGAGTAGACTAGAAGACAACCAGATCATGTCGTGCCCACCGACATAACCTTGGTTAACGAAAGACGAGTCAACACCTACAACAAGGGTTAACAAACCCCGAGTACGGGAGTACTCAACAAGACTTACCCGACTAAAAGAAAATAGGAGAAGACTCGGGGATCTTGGTCTTAAGAGTCAAGGTAAGGCTTTAGCAAGAATCAAGAACTCTTTTTGCGAAAAAGCTTACTATAAGTGAATCCTTACTTTCAATATTTTTAATTCAGATTAGTAGCTCATATACTCTAGATTATCCTATTCTAGAGCAAACATATTTTTCTTATTCCAACTCTCTTTCCTCAAAAAAACATATTCCATCATTTACTACGATGAATGGTCGTGAATCGGGTCTCCTTCTCCGAGAAGCAACGGCGATTCATGAACCGATTATACCCGGTGGGGATCCCTAACCACACGACATATGTAGCACTTAAGCTTGCATATATCAACCCTCACTCAGTTAAGTCCAAAAACGGGACTGGGTCCATCGCCACCGAGAGCACAGTACTCCACCTCCCTACCCCGTCCTAATGACGGTTTGACCCGGTAGGGTGGGTACATGCTACTCCCGCCATCTCTCCACTCCCGGTCGCGGTTGTCCGTTCCCGATTTGGCACACCCCGAGATCGCTTACCGGGGCATATGGTCGATTAGTTTCGTCGACACGGGGTGACTGCGATCGAGACGTGCCATTGACCCAAACGGCCTCGAGGCGCAACTTGCGTTCAAAAAGTCCCGATTTCACTCGAAGCCAAACAACGGGCCGGTCCTTAAGCGACCAACACGGGACAAGCACGGCTAGGTATCCCGCCCGGCTTTCAACCTACGTCCCGTCCGATCTCAAATTCATTACTACATCTCTTTCTTTTCAGCAGTACCATCTTCTCAAATAAAACATTTTGATGAAAAACTTAACTAATTAAGCGGGGCTAAGCATCACTAAGCATTTTCGAAATGAAACAAAGTTATCAAGGATGGTATTGAAATAAACAAGGATGGTAATGCAGCAATTAGGTTATCACTCAACTCCTAATTACTTAATGCAACATAGCATAGACATAAATGATATAAAACTTTTTAAAATATCAAGAAAGGGTTTAAATGCACGGGGCTTGCACTTTGTTGCGGGGAAAAGTTAGATTCCTTAACGAGATCACCCGAGTCATACTTGACCTCGATATCATTGGTGTATGGATCTTCTTCGGCTCGACCATCATGAACCATCTCACTCACTCTCGTATACTCTACACGTAGATGATGATGCATGCTTTAGCATGATGAAGTATAAATATGATGTTTGATGATGCATGAAATGATAAACAACTTGAGTACAACTTTCCTTCACGATAAAGTTGCAACCCAACAAAACCAACTTGTTGAACTACTCTACAAGATATCATCACCATTGCCTAAGGAGTTCTCAAGGACCACTTGATTATGATATGATCCAAGTTTCACAAAACAACCCAAAAGACACACAAAAACCTAATCTATTTAACACTAAACAATTTTAAAACCACATAAAAAAATAGGGTTTAAATAGAAAATAATTTAAACTTTTCAAAATGACTCCAAACTTTTTATACAAGTAGAACACATCATAAAATAGTACCAAATAAATTTTTATGATTTTTGGATAAATAAAATAATTTCTAAAAATCAAGGAAGATGCATTTTTCAATTAAAATTTTATATTTTTTAAATCATGCAAAAACTACTCAAAATCAAAGTTTCAAATTTTTCATGGATTCATATACTCATAAGAAGCTTCTACAAAAATTTTCAGAATTTAAGGAGCTATTTTCAAATTTCTATGAATTTTACAAAAACTGGATACTATTCACATTTGAATAAAAACGAGAAAACTCATTTAAAAGGAAAATCGGCCCTTTGGGCCAAAACCGGCCCGGCTCGGCCCACGCGCTAGCAGGGCCCGCTGGAAACAGGCCGGCCCAGCGGCCTGCCCTGGCCCATCGCCGGCCGTCGGCTTTGGCCGGCTCAAGCTCGCCCGGCGAGTCCCCGACGGCGCGACCTACCCCAACGCGTTCCCCCTTCGTCACCCGCATCACCTGACACCCCAAACTCGAACCCTAAAGCGGGCGGCTCCACTGCCGACGATGATGGCGGACGGACGGCGCGGCGGGCGGCGACGGCGGCCAACGGAGCGTCTCGTCGAGGGAGAGGGCACCGGCGGAAATGCGCGATCGGGCGGACCCGGAGCCCTCGGCTAAGCGATCCTAAACCAGCCCTAAACAAGAAAAAGCTCGCGCAGCGTCTTGGCGTGCCCGCGGCGAGACCTCGTCGGCGTCGACGTTCGGCGACTCTAGCGGCGTAAAAGATCAAATTAAAGGGCGCTACGGCTGCACTGGATCACGGGGAACACGGTGCTCACGTTGGTTTGCGAGAAGGCGGGTGAGCGGTCGTCGGCGGTGACAACGGCCGGCGGCGGACTCCGGTGGTCACGGCGGCGTTCGGTGCCCGGACTCCGGCTGTGAAAACGGGCGGCGCATCACGACCACAAACATCAGGAGAATCAGAAACGCTAGTCGAGTTTTCTACGAGGTTCACGAGAGCGGACGGACGATCTCCGGCTCGCGCGGCGGTCCGGCCGGACACGGAAGAAGATGGCGGCGCGCGGGTGACAGACGGCGAGAGTGCACGGCGGGCTCAAAACATAGCTACGGATGTTGCGGAGCTGTATGCAAGATGGGATGGCTAGGAGGAGAGCAACGGCGGCGTGCTGCGCGGTGCGGCGGAGTGGCCGGCGGCGACGGAAGAAGAAAGAAGAGGAAGACGGCGGCCACGTCGTCATAAATGGAGAAGGAAGGGACGGGGGCGTGGCGGGGCATTCACGGCGTTGCGGTGGCGGGGGCGGCGACCGCGCGCGAAGCGAAAAGACGCCACGCGGCGGTCGCCGGCAGCCCGGCATGGAGGAGAGCAGGGAAATCCCCTCGCCTTGTAGCACCTAAATCTAACCTTTTTCTGAATTTCGTCAAATTCTCCCCAAATTTGAACTGAACTTGAAAAACTCCAAAAAGTGACTTAGGCTAAATTTTCAAGATCTACAAACTAGGTTTTGGAAGTTTTTGCAAATTTTGCTTAGATTTTGAAATAGGATTTTTAAATCAAAAGGGGACAAAACCCTAATTTTTGTATTTTCAAAATTACTCAAAATTTTTGAACTAAACTTTGAAAACTCAAAATACCAACTTTGTTCAACTTTAAAAACTCTACAAATTTGCTTTAATAACCATACCCAAATTCTTTATAAATTTTGAATAAAAGAAAAGGGGGTAAAAGAAAGAATGGAAATTTAGGGTTTTAGGAGTTCAATTCAAATCAATTTGATTCAAAATTCAGATTCCCAACCTATACTATCTAACCCTCATCCAACAACACACTTAGGATCAAAAACATAAAATAAACCTAATTTTATTCAATCCATGA
>JADLZK010006932.1:0-26422 GCA_015847255.1 Hyparrhenia diplandra | reverse complement strand
ATAGCACTTTAGTGGTTGTCACTTAATTTTTAACACCTTCAAGTCCATAACCTATACTTTTAGCACTTTTGTCGATGAGACGCTTTACCACCACTCACGCTAGATCTCGGTTTAAAATGATGGATGCTCCCTATCTATTGCTCGCTCAGAAAGACGCATTTGTGTCGCAGACGCCATCATGACTCCATCCGGGCTTCGCCAGCCTCTTTTTCACAAGCATACCAAGGACGCTACAAGGCTGGAAAGCCGCCACACTCTGTCCCCTGCCATACTGGCCAAGCCATCTCACATCACAAGTTCTAGAGCTCTCCACGCTCTAAGCCCCCAAATTCTCCCCTCAGAAGCCGGGCCATCTTTCTTTCTTTCTTTTCTCATTATCACGCTACTGGTGGCACTCACAAGGCCAAGGTAGTAATCGTTTCACCGCTACGCTAATTTAACCCAATTTGATCAAGGCTTAACTTCTCCACCGTGATCCTCAAGGCCTTATTGCCAGAAGCCCTCAGACCGCCTCGGTGGCCGCTGCTAGACGCTGACGGATACCTCCACGCTTGCCGCTGGTGCCGCCGCCATCGGTTGCCTCGCCATCCGCTACTCCGCTCCTCGCCTCGGCCAAATCCGTGAGCGAAAGCATCGGTGGTTCGTGGTGAGCTGATGCCGCCCACGCCTATGACCTTTGTATGCCTGGGCTTTTGGCGCTTAGTCGCCGCTGAAACCACTCGCGCCGCAGCCGAAGCTACCGGCTTCGCGCCATGCTCACGCTGATGCGAGCCGCCAGCGTTTTCTGAGTGGAGCAGCTTTAGGTTCGGACAGGTGTGGCTTTCGGTCGCCGAGTGTGCCGCGCGAGGTTGGTACGCCATCGCCGCCGCCGGAGATGCCTCCGTGGGCTGCTGGCCGCAGGCCAAGCAGAACCGCTTGGTCACGGGCTGCATGGTGCCGTGCCCTAGGTGTCAAGGTTGGGGCAGTGCCACGATGCGCTGGGCCGCAGTGGAGTGCTCTAGTCCGCCCGGCCACCGGAAACCGCGACCGCCGGCTGAGAACGCTGGTCAAAGCCGGTGACGGCCGCTGCCGGGCCACGAGCGATTGCGGCTCCATAAAAAGTATTAGAGCCGCTTTTTTACTAACGGAACGGGTAGAATGGGATGGCAGGCATAGAGCCGCCTTTTTTGCAAGGAGGAGCTAACGTGGAGGAGAGGTGGCTTTACCACATAGACCAAAGTGCTAAAAATATATCAGCGCTGCAGCAACACGCTAAAAATTACCAAGAATCCTATAGCGTACGGTGACAACATCTTGCGATAATGCTAAAAGTTATGCCTCCCTCACTCCACTCGGTCTGCTGCTCCCTGCCCCTGCTCCAGTCCTCGGCCGCCGCTTCTCTTGCTGCCCATCCCGCACCTCTTTCTCCAACTCCACGCTCCTGGGATCGGCTTCTCTCCTCCGTGGCAACTGACCGCTCGAACTAGCGAGCCGTGCGTCGCTGGTCCCCCTCGCCGGGAATCGGGAGATCACCGCTGCAGCCGCCGCATGTAAGGTGAAGGCGGCCACCCGTCAAGGCTTCTATTCTAAGTTCGTATTGTGTTACTGGTGTGCCCGCAACCTCTTACATTTGAGATTTCCCGTCATTCTTGCCTGGCAGTGTCGACGCCCGCGGCGTGTTCGACGGAATGCCTCTGGGGAGACGGGAAAGTTGGACGAGGGAGCTTCTGCAGAGGTTGGGGATGACCGCATTAGCACGCTGCCCGACGCCCCTCTTGAACCACATCCTCTCATTCCTGCCAGCGGAGGGAGGCTGTGAGCACGTGTCTGCTGGCCCGGCGCTGGCGCCAACTCTGGAAGTTCACCGCAGGCCTGCGCTTCGGGTGCCTTTTTTGAGCATGATCATAAGTCTGTTCGCGAGGTCCAGAAGTTTGTGGACCATTTCCTCCTCCTTCGTGGATGTTCGCCTCTCGAAACATGTGAGCTCACGATTGGTGGCTTCAGGGAGGATGATGATGTGTCCCGTGTGAACCTCTGGTTCCGGCATGCTGTCATGTGCAAAGTTTGGGTGCTCATGCTCCACGTCTATGGGAACACTTATGATGACCCCTGGCTTGAGCTTGATGACCTGCCTCTTGTCTCAAAGACCCTGACGAGGCTAGAACTTTGTGGTGTCAAGTGTCATGCTAGTCTCCTCAATTTCTCAAGCTGTCCAGCGTTGGAAAATCTACATTTTGATTACTGTGATCTCTCATCAGCCAAGAAGATCTCATCTGAGTCCATAAAAAAGTCTCAACATCATAGGTTCCACTTTAGGTGTTGATTCCCGTGTTCGAATTTCTGCCCCAAATCTGGTTTCACTGCAACTAGTCGACCTTTGTGACAATACTCCATCCTTGAGATCATGCCAGCATTAACAAGGGCATTTATGTTCAATAGGCAACGGCTGTGAAGACCGCTGCAGTAAAATATTGCATCCATATGAAGATTGTAATTGTGAGTCTTGTGAAAGTTCTGACAGCATTGGTGATCAAAGTAACAATTGTGTGCTTCTGGAAGGTTTATCAGAAGCTAGGAGTCTGGTGTTGATTTCTAGACCTGATGTGGTATGCTTGCACCTTATCTTAGTTACATCGTAGCTTTATTAGTTATCCTAATTTCTGCACCAAGTATTATTTATCTTAAATCCATAGTATTGTTTACATAGCTGCTGGACATTAATAGCTGATGATTAGAATGACCTTTGCTTTGTCCTTTTTATTTTTTTGCTTGCATTGCCATTGACTTATCTTTTATGTGTGTACCTTGTCCAGTTTATTTTTAAAAAAGAAATTTCTAGACATGACGTGGCATACTTCCACCTTATCTCAGTTACTTCATAGCTTTATTAATCGTCCTCCTTATTTATGCAGCATTTTTTTTCCTTAAATCCACCGGATTATTTACTTACTTGCTGGACATTGGTAGCTGTTGGTTAGAATGGCCTTTGCTTTTGCTTTTTCCTTGCATTGTCACCAACTTACTATATCTTTTATGTTTGTGTCTTGTCCAGTTTATTTTCAAAAGGGATTTGAGATGGTGCCCTATGCTTTACAAGTTAAGGGCTTTGTTGCTCAATGATTACTGGTGTGCACCTGATGACACCTATGCATTAGCTTGTATTCTTGAACACGCACCAAATTTAGAGAAGCTCACTCTTCAACTCTTTTCTAAGGTACATACTACATTAATTGGCTACTCCTGTATTTTAGATTTGTTACACTTATTGATCTTACAATATTTTATCTTGTTCACTGCAGGGGCCTAAACATAAAGTTGAAATGGAAGGAAGAAGCTTCAGTTCAGTGGTGCAATCAGCAGCAATTTCAAAAATACCTTTAAAATAATTGAAAATCAAGTGTGAAGTGGTTGATGAGAGAGTTGTCAAAGTTCTGAAATTCCTGTGCACATTTAACATACGTAAGTCAACTTGAACTTGCTTCAATATTTCTGACATTTTCAGCAACCTTCATTTTCATGAAAGAATGTTGGCAGTGTAAACGTGATAAAAATAAAAAGAAATTATAAAATCTACGACCTAGGATACAAATCATAGAGAAATGAAATCCCTGCACTACCCTAATACAAAGATATGCAGCTCTCCATGCTGCATGTTCGAGAGAAGAATCCGTGCACTAGCCTGACATTTTGATGTGAGGTGACATCCAAAAGCAGTACACATAATTATTTTCATTGAATTCGATTGCACTGACAATAGAACGGTTTGTTCAGTTCTTAAATAGTTTTGAATGCTTGACTTGTTGATTAGTTTGTAATGGACACAAATGACTGAATTTTTGTTGTTTTGACTATATGTCACCTTGTCTGTTAGTTCCGAATTGCATCTCCAATGTTTGCATTGAATTATTCTAAGTAACGTAAATGCTGACATTTTGTCTTGCACCCCTCATGTTTTTCTGGAAGGTTTGCTCCCCTTCAGGCATCATCTTATTACAAATATTAGCATGATACCTTTTACACTGAAGCTTTTTTTTGGCCCTCTTTATTTTTGATTGAAAATACCCTTAGATTTTATCTTCTTTGGATAGATCAAACTCTGATGCATTCTGAAAACTTGTGTGTCGAAAGCACTCTTTTATCGTTATAAGTGAAAAGCTTGTAGCATATCATGGTTGGGAAACGTATCAAAGAAATCAATGTTTTGGTTCATCGTCAGATTATTTGAACATGATTGTGATGGATGTCCCTCTTCTCGTGGCTTCTTTTTCTATATACTTCTTTCATGTAGCCTTTCTTTTCACTATTTCTAGCTTTTCCTGCTGTCTGTTCCTTCCTTGGGATTTTGTTGCTCTTTTTGTACAGATGTGTTACCTTTTTTCACATGAAATAAATTTTACAGCAACAGGTGTGTCCTGTGCTTTTATTTTCTTCAAAACCCAATTTAAGGGTTTCCAGCACATCAAATTATCTGTCAAATAACTGAATTCTTCTACAGATTACATCCTACTCTGAACTTGTTGTGCCTATCTTTTCCTTACAGGTTTTAGTTTCTGATTTCACATGTGAGGAAATATTTGGGGCTGTCGTTTGATCTACTGTTTGCTCAATATTATGAAATACTAGGCAAATGTTCGGTACAACATTTGTGGGTAATCTTGTGTCTTGTTAGTGCTAGGGTTCCGATTTTGTGAACATGTAGAGCTGTAGCATAAATTGATCAGAACTTGTGTTATTTAAGTTGGATCTGACATGTTATGTCACGTTGAGCTGATAGCATAGTTTATTCAATTCTCTCTGTTATGTCACGTTATTTCCTTTGTGCTCAGTTTATGAGGATTTGTAGCTAGAGTACATGGAATCCAATCACCACGGATCTAGCGGCCACGAATCTAAAGGAATATACAATTTTCATGGAGTTCAAGAACTAAACTGTCATTGTTCAGGAACACCTAGCTGTAAGAACTAAACTGTCATTGTTCAGGAATATAAAATTTTCATGGCGGCAGATTGTAACTAGAGTTCAGGAACACCTAGCTGTAAGAACTAAACTATCACTGTTAATATATCACTTGTTGCGCCAAATTAAAAAGAGTTACTTGTGGTAATTAGCTGCTCCGTTTATGTAGCTGGACATGTAAGTTTGATCAGACGAAGCACAGTGTCACACGCCCAACGTGGACCGTATACCGGGCGGAGAAAACAGACCAACTCGGGCCCATGGAGGAGGAGCCACCACCACAAGGGGAGCCCACATGCCCTAGGGCATGCGCCGGAGGAGAGGGGAGGGCGCCACGGCCGCCGCCGCCAGCCATTCTTTCTGCCACTGCCTCATTGTCTAGTTACTATAATCGAGTCCAAGTCAGTTAGGAAAGAGTATGTAAGATAGGAAAAGAGAATCCAATCTTATAAGAAATCTCCTATAGGTTGCTTAGGAGTCAAGTCAAGGTTACTTGGGAGTCTAAGTTAGCCGGGACTATAAATACTAGCACCATATAATATAACAACTCAAGTAAAAGTAAATCGGGGTTTAACCCTTCAGCTCCGGCCAACAAGCTCTCTCTAAGCCCTCGATCTCCAACCCTAGCCGCCACCGCACCTCCCCCCGCGCGGCGCTAAAGCCCTGCAAGCGTGCCCTCGCGTCGCTGGTACTACCCTAGCCACCTCGTTTCAAGCGCCCGCCCTCACACGCTGCTGCTGACGAGCCCCCTCGCAATAGCACCCTCACACACAACTATCGCCAAGAAAGTAGCTGCCTTTGTCTCAAGGATTGTTAATTTTTTCTGTTTGTACGTGTAGTGGCAGCTTAAGAGTTTCATTAGTTTCTCTGATAATCTATAGCTGGATCTGGTTTAATTACCTTGCTATGTGGTTTCTTGCAACCTTGCCTCATGGTGCATGAACGCCCTTGTCGTGCAGATCGGGAGAGTAGCACGCGGCGCGCTGGTGAATGGTGGTGATCGTATCAATGATCGTACGTTGTCGCCGAGGAGAAACGACCGTAGTTTTTACGACCCGCGCAACGTGAACCAAAAACTCGCGCAGAGTGATAAAGTAGGCCTCGTATTAATGACGAAAAACTAACTATTAAGCTCGCGCGAGGCTGCAGCCAACCGGTCGGCAGGGGCGCGTGGCGATTTCTGCCAGGGCGACGTCGCGATCGCGGACAGAACGACGCTGACCCAACGTTTGCCCGTACAAGTGTTTGACCCGGTACTATACTCCATCGCTGCCTTGTTTGCCAGGGCGTGGTCACGTAGTACGGTAGTAGTACTTCAGCCGTTGCTGGTTGCTGCCTTGTTTGCCAAACTGTACTGTACTCCATTGCAGCAGCAGCAGCGTTCCTCTCCTATTATTGCTACAAAGGATATTGATGCATAGTACTACTACGTGATTGAGCGAGGAAATTCTAATCGATGCGAGGATATCCGTAGACCATATTTTAATAACCCACTAATTGTTGCCTTTTTGTTAGGGGCGTGCTCGACGGTTGTCGAGCCGGTACTAGTAGAAAATATAAAATGCCACGAGAAGAAAGGCTGTGTTTAGTTGTCCAAAGTTTGGACGCATGCGCGGAAGCATGAAAATGTAGGTAAACAAAACAACTAATCAGATTGTATGGTTTGGATGTCATGGCATCTAATCTTTTTGGTTCTTGGGCTTTTTCCAAAAGTAGGATAACAATTACCACAAACAAACGAAAAAACGCTTGCAGTGATTTTTTCAGCCACTTGTCAAACTTTTAGCCGAACTAAACACAGCCAAAATATAAAATGGCATGATGAGGCATGAAAAGCCGCATGGCCCCAGGTCCCACTCGCGACCTGTAGCTGTAGGTACGGACGATTCTTCTCCTCCTTGAATGAAAAGAAAAAAAAAAAAACTCTGCCATCCCAAAAAGCACACCGAATGGTCATCTCAAGTCAATCGAGCTCATCCTGCGACTGGGACACCCACCTCCGTAATGCCAAGCCCCAAGTCTCCTTTGTTTTCTTTTCATTCCTTCTTGTCCAGAGTCCAGTACCACACTCCCTTTCAGCCTCTCTTTCTTTTTCTCTCTTCCTCACCAGTCACCTCCGGCGGCCATCTTTAAGCTCGGCAGCAGATCCTCCTCCATGGGGAACACCCTCATCAAGTGCTTCAGGGGAGAAGAAGACGGCCACTTCCACGGGCGCAGAGACCGCTACCCCTACTACCAGCCACAGTACTACAGCTACAGTGGTGGTGGTGGTGGTGGTGGTGATCCACATCCACCGGCATCTGCTCCTCGGCCTCATCACCAGGGTCTAGCAGCAGGCCCCCATGGCTTCGTCACCATCATCCCCTCACGCAGACGCAGGTTCGAACACACAATTCCACATCCAGTAACATACATACAAACATACAGTGCTGCTCCTTTTATTTCCTTCACCTTTTTTTTTTTTTTCATGTTTCCCTTACTGTGTAGTATGTTCTTGTTTCACACTGCCGGCTGCAGGTCAGTGTGACGGTGTCGCCGTTTTATTACTAGTAGATCGTCAAATCCTTGAGAATATGTTTACAGCTCCACGATCAATAAAAGTGTAACAGATTGGGATCCTCTTGTACCAAACAAAATCCGTTTTCTTAAATTGTACGTAAGAGATTGATTACGTTGACGTGTTACCGTTCCCACAGTGGAAACAAACAGCACCTCAGTTGTGACTGAGCCCAAAGCAGTTGGTAGTTGGTTTGGTACAATCTTTTCACTTGGATGTTGGCGTGATATTGGGTAATTTTCGGCAGGCTGCTGCTCCCAACACCGGACACCAGCAATGGAGCAATGGGGTTCACGACAACAGCAGAGTAGCTGTGTCTTCTCAGTATCAATCCAAGTGGGACGCCGCCTCTGCTCTGCGCTGTTCTGTTTTTACTTGATTCCTCTGTTGTTTTCTTTGCAAGAGACAACTAGCTCATTTCGCTATGTATCCTTGCCCACAGCACCGAGGACATCGACGAGTCATCAGCCGAGGGTCTGTGCCGCGCCAAGAGCTACGCCAAGGCGAACCCGCTGCTGATCCAGGTGCCCGTGCTTGGAACCACCAAGAGGTTCTGGAGGCTATCCGACAAGGCCACGCGAATCACCCGAAAGCTCGCGCTGATCCTGAGGAGCCACCACGCCGTCGGCAAGCACCTGGCCGCCCATCTCCGCGTGTCCAACGTCTGGATCGGGAGCAGCACCGGCGGCGGCGGCGGCGGCAGCGTCGTTGTCAAGCTAAGAGGCGTTAGCTTCACCGACAATGGCTTCGGCGTCAACCGCGTCAGGGACGACTACAGGCACCTCTCCAGGGTCCTGCAGGCGATCCTCAGAATCTCCTCCGGTGGTGGTGACGCCGCCATCGCCAGGCTCCTGCCGCCGGACTACCGGGAGTTCCTCGCGCTCCTGAGGAGCGACAACCTCACCATGGAGTTCCTCATCGTCAACAACGCCGCGCTGCTGCCCATGAAAAAACCGGTGAAGTTTTTTGATTCCGACGACTGTCATTCCGAACAAAGAAAACAACTTTTTTTCGAAAAAAAAAAAAAAAAACGGGCTCTCATTTGTGTGATCGTGTCTGCAGCACGGAGGCGTTCCTGATGCTGCACGACAGGATCATGAAGCACCTCGGCCGGACGGACAGGGCGAAGAAGAGGAGGATCCTCTCGGGGCTCCCCTACGAGACCGACTGGCTGGAGACGGCCAGGGCGAACGCGCGGATCAACCAGTGGGTGGTGAACGTGCAGCACGAGTACAGGACGACCCAGTCCGACCTGCTGCGGCTCAACAGGAACGTGAGGAGCCACCTGCATGACCACAACGACGACGACAGCATCGAGGAGGTCCTGTACTGCGAGTGGCCCGAGCTGCTCATGGCCATGGTGAAGCTGCTGCACCTGGAAGGCGAGCTTGAGGCCACTGACATTGAGAACAAGTTCGGCTAGCTAGTCAATATTCCTGCTGCAGAGGCACAGAACAGATGTGTGCTAGGTATATAGCTCTGCGTTTGATGTGGTGGTTGGCAAGCTATTGTTGGTTCGTCTTCGGTGCGAGTGTTTATGGCGATGAGGTGGGATGCTACCTGGTTTTTGTAATGTAATTGGCTAGTTATTTCTTAGATTAGGTTAGGCCTTGTTTAGATGTTAGAATTTTTAGCAAAAAAAACACTGTTGAAAACTCCCGTAGCACACTGTAGCATGTTTCGTTTGTTTGTGGGAAATATTATCCTACCATGGTGTAACTAGACTCAAAAAGAATCGCCTCGAATGTGCATCTAAACTGTGTAATTAGTTACTTTTTTTACCTACATTTCATACTCCAAACATATGTCTTTTGGTGTATTTAATGTGATGTGATGGAGACAAAGTGAAAGTTGAGTTAGAATTTCTAGCCATCTAAACAAGGCCTTGAGTTGGAGTGGAGGCAAAAGGCTTGGGTCAGCTTTATAAAATATGCTCTAAAATATACCTTTTTTTTTTTTTTTTTTTTGAAAGCAGCAGGAGGCCCCTACCTATCTTTTTGGTATTTTAATTATATATATGGGTACAAAGAGAATGTACAGACATTACAAGGCATTCAATGCCCAAAAGAAAAGGCCAAAATACATTAGGGGAAATTCTCACACCACATATTAAGAGCTTCAGCCGTTTTTTTCTTGGCCTTGATACAAACCAGACCAATTTCTTTTTTGAAGTTTCTTTTCCATTCTTGTAGGCTGAACGGCTTGGCATAAAAAATGGCAGAATTTCTAGTGGTCCAAATGATCCAGCATGCAGTGATGACGATCTCTCTGAAGATGAAACTGTTGAAGCTGTTTCTTGCCTGGCAGATCATGTCTAGAGGTTCAAGGTTCGTATTCCAAATGAATGTTGATTGAGTTCCAACAGGCTGTGTTCAAAGGGTATGTGAAGAACAAATGGAAACAAGTTTCTTCTAAATTGTTGTTGCAAAGGACGCAACTGTAGTCATCAAGATGCCTGTTCTTTCTTCTTAGAATATTTCTAGTGTTCAGACGGTCCATCAAAAGGAGCCAAAAGAAGAACTTGTGCTTCCCTAGATTGCCTGCTTTCCATAACCATTTGAAGAGAGGGGAAGCTTCTTGGTGGCCCATCAGATAATTGTAGGCTTTAGAGGAAGAGAATACAGCTGATCCCCATTTGTAAATCCACTGGTCCTCACTATCATTGTCCCAAATAATGTTCTGTAACATAGAGTTCAGATTGTCTAGTTGATGAGCAGCTTGGGGTGATAGGGGGTGAAAGAAGACGCTAGCAGGATCCCCGTCGAAGAAAAACCTGATGGAGTACTTGGGTTTTCTTGCAAAGCTGAAAAGTTCAGGGGAACTTATCTTTGAGCGAACACATCTCGACCATAGGTCTTGCCATAGCATAACTGAATTGCCTTTTGAAGGATTGCAAGTAGCAATATTCCTGAAATCATCAGTGAGCTCGAGAAGGTCTCTCCACCAAAAGGATCCACCGGGGCTTTTAGCATGAGGTGGGATTGATGGATTCTTGTAGAAATTATTCCAAGTAAGAGACACCCAAGGAATATTAGCATGTTTGTAGAATTTATCTAAATATTTCGTGAAGCAAAGCTGAGTTTTGTTTTCTCGTATCAATGATACCTGCCCCCCCCCTCCTCCTTGGGTCTCAGCAAGCTGATTCCCATGCAGCCGACAAGTACCTTTTCTATGAATATCCCCTCCGCCCCAAAGGCAATGTTTTCGATATTTGTCAATGGCGTCAATGACCGGTGGAGGTAGTCTGTAGACTCGCACATATAAAAAAGTAGGGAGGGCAATCGAACACAGAATTCACTAAGATAAGTCTCCGCCATTGTAGGAAAGCATCTTGCTAATATCTCCAAGTCTTCTTTCAATTTTGCTGGTTAGAGGGCTGAAATCTTGGACAAGTGGTCTAGTTGTGTGCCCAAAGGGAGTCCTAGGTAGGTAAAAGGCATGGTTCCAACTCTACAACCAAGGTGTTTGCTAGATGTTGAGCCTCATGAACATTGATATTTATTGGAATAAGAGCAGATTTATGAAAGTTTACTTTGAGACTTGTGCTATCGAGAAGGGTCTCGTAAGACCTTTGAATTTGAAGAGGGTTAGAGCATCTGCTGGGAGAATAATGAGGGTGTCATCTCGTGATACTGTACTATAGGGTAGTCACCGCCAAAATTATCATGCAATGGATGTTTGAGAACTCCTGTGAGACCAAGCTTTATTTACAATGGATTGTAAGAAATCAGCTGCCAAAGACAAAAGAAGAGGAGAGAGAGGGGTCACCTTGCTTGACCCCTCTTTTGCAGTGAAGCTTCTACTAGGAATGCCACTAAGCGTAACAGCAGAGGACGCAGAGTGCAAGATAGCTTTAATCCACTTGATCCATGTATCGTAAAAAGCCTTTTTTACCTTTAGGATCTCGAGAATGAAAGGATGTTCAATTTTGTCGAAGGCTTTCTCAAAGTCCAGCTTTTTAGGATAATAACTTTTTTCTTCGAATGGTGGCGTATGTGAAGAAATTGGAAAGCCCAAGCCAAGCAATCTTGAATTGTTCTTCGGCCTCTTATGAAACCATATTGATTCTCATGTATGAGGGAGGAAAGGACATTGTGGAGTCCGATGGAAAGCAATTTAGTAATGCTTTTAAGACTACAGATTGAGTAAAGAAATGGGTCTCATAATCGCCCACAAAAAAGTCTGGATTATCCTTCTTAGGAATAAGAGTTATATATGAATTGTTAATACTGGCCGAGATCCACATTGCTATTATCTGAAATCAAAGAACAGCCTTTTAGAAAATCCTTTGTTTGATGAGAGGCCAACATTTCTTTATGAACAGGCCATTAAAGCCATCCGACCAGAGCATGATCATTGGGGATGCACTTGACAACATGTTCAATTTCATCAGTTGTGAAAGGTTCATCCAAGACTTCCGTGGCAACAGGGGTGATAAGGTTGTTTAAGGCAAAAACAATGCTAGAGAAATCACTAACTCAAGTATGTTCCCCGAAAGACTCAAAAATGTGATTAGCTTTTTGATCGTTATATCGATAATTAAAATGTTACCGTGAGTATAGAGGGCTCGACAATAAAATTCTTTCTATGGTTACAAGTAGCCATAGCATGAAAGAAGTCGGTATTTTCATCACCAAAATTCACCCATCTCACGTTGTTTCTTTGTTTCCAATATATTCTTTTTTTTCTAGAAGGGCAAATGAGGTGTTTCTTGGTTAGATTTCTTAGGATCACTTCCGCACTGATAGGCATCTTTGTTCTTCTAAGCCATCTAGAAGAAGGAGAACCCAATTGCAATTGTGGATGAGTTTACTTAAATTTGCAAAGGATTTGCTCCTGACTCTCAAACCATGTCTCACTTGCTTTAATCTGATGGACGTGTTCTTAGTCTGCATTGGAGAAAAGGGGGCGTTATTCCAATGCAGTCCACAATTTTTGAGAAATCTCCATGTTCAATCCAATGATTTTCAAATCTAAAGATGGAAGCCTTTGGAATATTAGTTCCAATGTTATTGACAAAAAGGAATGTGGTCAGATATAGGTCTTGCTAAAAGTGCACAAAAGTTGCAGGAAAATAGAGATTCCAAGAAGAGAAAGAGAAGACCCAAAATCAATTTAACTTAAGAGGATCCAATTGCATATTGCTCTAGGTATATTTTTGACCAATTGAATGGAAAATCACACAAATCTAGGTCTAGAATGAGGTCATTGAACATTTGCATATCACCATGGTTGCCTCCAGTGTTTATTTCTGTTGTCACTTGATCTATAGAGATTAGTAGCCATTCATTGAAATCTGTTTTGTCCGTTTTAAAAGCCAAGTGATGAAAGCAATTTTTTAATCAAGTAGCGGGACCATATATATTTGTAAGGTGAAAGGATGAATTGTTCATCGAAAGCAATCAAACTTGACAAAGATAGCGTAGTTGTTGGCTTGTATAAGGGAGGCAGAGAACATGCCGCTATTCCAAATAGTTATAAGGCCCCCGTGATGCCCCAGAGGAAGGAGAAAAGAAGAATTTGTCCAAATGTCTAGGACAAAATTTCTTTTAGTAGAAGTCATCCAAAAATTCTCTTTTAGTTTCTTGAAGACAAACTATATGGCGTCACTTTTTCTGATATTTTTTCGCTCGATGGCGTCCCATTTTCCCCTGAATTCATCCCTCTAACATTCCAAACAAGAATCTTTACATTTACATTTGCTATCCATAAATAAATGAGTTGAAGGAAACATGATCTAAACTGATATGCCGATACCAATGCTAGTCCAAAAGACGTAAATATAAGAGGATGAAATTAACCAGAACGGCACATGCAAGGCAAGATATAAACCAACTCAGCCAGATAAAATAAAACGATAAAGGTTTGATTCCAACTTTAGGTTCACAAGCATCTTAAACCAAGCATAGACATTTAGCCACCGGTACATCCTATACATTTATTAAGCTTGCATGCGTGCAAGAGATTCAGAGAAACTGGTGGGTAAAAGCTAGGAGCAAAAGTGGAATGGGGGCATCCCAAGATCACCCATTCACAAAGACTTATATCAAATACTATCATTGTTGGAGTCGAAGCTTGATGGGGCATCGACACCTCCTTAGGATGGATCTGTAAAAAAGCCGCATATGCCTTCAACAACTTCTTTGTTGAGATGAGGAGCGTGAACTCGCTAGGGAAGCTAGGATGATAGCCGAGCTTTGGGGGTTCAAAGACTTCCACTGCAGACTTTCCCTTTAAAGCCACCTTTCATAGCTTTGCCTTTTGCTACACCTCGAGAAGTTCTTTTTCTGAGAGGTTCCTTCAAATAGCCCTCTTCTTGCCGAGGGGGGGTGAACTTTTCGAGATGAAGAACCTCAATGACATCCTCATCCTCCTCCAAGATCTCCATCATAGCATTTTGGGCTTCGGGGTCATAGATCCGTGGAGGGATAAGGTAGATTAGGTGAGCCAACTCTTTGGGATCAAAAAAGAAAGATGGGACATTAAGCTCGGATCAATATCACAAATAGAGAGATGGGCATAGGTGTAAAAGGTAGGTGCCTTAGTAAGAAAAACAAGTACCGCTCAAAGAGTTTGGCGCTTTGACAGAGGTGGCATTACCGTAAAGGCGTAAGAGTCTGCCGACATTGGCTATGACATTTCAGTGAGGCTTGATCACGTGGACTTGGCACATCGTAAAACAAATGATCGGCCATCAAAAATTAGAGCCATTCGGGATTAGATTTCCATCTTGCGTAAGAGGATGCTTCAATTTTGGGTCCGCCTCGCGGCTGGATTCATAGAATTGTCCACAATCTGAAGCCCAAGGTCTGTGGGTAATAGCATTGGGTTGGGCTTCAACCGTGCGTAAAGTTGTAAAGGGTCGGAGAGTCGAATCTGCAGTGGTCTTGAGCAATAGATCTGCACCAACTCTAGCTACAACACCATTCGCTGGAGCTAGATCCTCAACTTGCATATCAGCATTACCACCAACATTGGAAGCTCCAGGGGTGGCATTGGAGTGAGTAGGGGGGTGGGTCCATTCCCACCTAGGGGCCTAGGGAGGAATAGGGTGGAGAGGTCCAACCGCCACGAAAAAGCTTCTTCATCGTGCAGTTTCAAGCAACGTTACTTTTCTTCAAAACATAGATAGGGACAGTCCAAGATTTTCCCCGACGGTAAGCCTGCATTCACTTTCACGTAAGCTGGAATTTTCCTATCATCATTCAAATACACCTTGACAATGACCCTAGCCAGACTTAGACATTCATGCCGGTGAACCATGATTCCAAAACCGCATACAGACTTGGCAATAATCGAATCGCAAATAAAAATCTTCAGAAACCCTAGCATCATAACCCATGCTTCCCTATCCAACTCAAAACTTCTAGCATTTCCCTTCATCATGATTAGAGAGAGACATCTTATACTGACCAAAAATCAAAGATAGGCCCCAAAAACTTTTTCTCTATCTAGAGCAGAGCAAAACGCACATATGCATCTCCTATCGCAAGGCTCAATCTCCAAGACATGAGTCCGATGGACATCGAGAGAAACTTACGGCTCAACGACGAGAGGTATGAAGTCGCCCTTGTTGACCGACGGCTGAAGCTTCACAATCACCAGCTCCTCATTGTGAAGCGAGTAGCATCCGTGACGAAGACCTCATGGCGGAGGAGCGGATTTGTTTGGGGATACTCTAGCTCCCAACCAAAGGGACATGTGGGCGAGGATCAACAAAGAAAGTTGGCCATGGTCGGGGAAGACAGAGGTAAAGGTGGAGGACCTCTGGGCGAAGTGAAGAGTGGGCACATTCTTGACTTCTTCGTCCATTTATAGGGGGTCGATTTGCCCCTTCACCTTCCAAATCAACGGGTCGGAGTCACGGAGCGAGGTGTCCAAACCGGTTACGACATTAAGGCCCTGATTGCTCTTTTCCTTCCTTTTTTTTTTTTGATCAATACCGATTGTATTGAAATTAAACCATACAAGACACAAAGACCAACCGGTACACATACGCAATAGGTACAAAGAACAGCTGTCCCAACCAAACTTACGAGGGAGCCCCTAGAAGGAAAAGAAATTACAAATAAGCCCTTGGGGAATCTCCTATTCGCCTACCTCGGCCGGCCGACGCCGCTGCGGAAACCGATGCCCCGGAGGATGACGCCGGATCCAACCGTAAGAAGAAGCCAAAGACCCGAGAGACGGAAGGAAGCACAATCGCTTGAAAGCTTTGAAAGAGCCGCAGAGAATCCCGCCATTGAAGACGAGAATGACATCGCCGTTGAGGTCCATCGGCCGGGGACGCACCCGTGCTTCCATGGTCTCGGACCCGAGCTTGCCACTACAAGAACTCCCGCATCCATCATCCGCACTACCTCAACACCCACGGCCGCCCCACCCGCGCCAAAAGCAAGCTGCCGACACCGCCAAACGAAGCACTCGACTCGACCAGACAAGATTCACCCCGTAACCGAAACCTCCACAAAGGCACCAGATCCGGGAGAACCTACCTTCACAGGCCTCTCGCCCGGCACCGAGCTAGTGCCGCCAAGACGGGACGAGTCCGGAAGGACTTATTCCACGACGGGCGACGCCGCCACCCTCACCGCTGCGCTCGGGACACCACCTAGAAAACCTAGGACCTAAACTACCAAGCCGACCGGAGATCCACGGTCTTCCCCACCTCCACACCATAACGGCCGCCGGAGGCGAGGAAGACCCGCCCGAATCACCGGCGGCACTCGATGGACCTGACCGCCCTTTTTTTAGCCTCTCACCCTCCTAGTAGCGAGAGGGTTCGAGAGCCCGAGCCCTACTGGTATCTACTATGTAAGCACTTGTTGGCAGGGAGGCAGGAAGACAGCTGTGGTATTGCTCTTTCCTTCCTAAAGAGTGACCAGCTTTCCAATTGGGGGATCTGAGCAGGGGCGTAGCCATCTAAGGATAAGCAGGCCAAGCATCTGATAATATTTGTATGGGCCTTTTTGTATTTTCCATCTCCACCACAGGAATGACACTTGACGGGCGGCCCAAGAGAGTCTAGAGGATTCGAATTTGAAGGATCACAGGCTGATTGCCGGCCGTGAAAGGCGTTTTCCACGGTGAAACTGAAATGGCATTCAAGAGACCGATTGAAGACTTGGGGACCCAGCGAAAAGTGGGTGTCTTCTTCTCTGGCACCGGCCGTCGAGAAAAAGTATTCCGGCTAGCCGGAATGGCCTCAAGAAAAAAAATTAGAGATATAATCCGATGGATAAGAGATACGCTTAAAAACTGAAAGCTGTTTAGCAGGAATAGGCTTAGATTTAACAATATCAGCATAAGATTTTTTTCCTGAGGGGATAGCTTTTCCGTTTGGACCAACCATGGTCCATTCCGCTTCTTTTTCCAAACACCAAGCTTGATAATCTTTGATCCAATTAGGATCACCATTACCCCAAAGGAAGAAAAAAACAGAGAAGGCCTTGCAAGAGTAGTTTTTAAGATTGTAAATAAGGAGACCAACTTTCTTGCAAGAAACCGAGAATCTAAACATCCAGCCTGAAAGATGTATAACATTGAAATCTTTTGGCTGTTCCACCAATACACGATTGGAGGAGGAGACTCACAGAATCTCCATTGAGACGAATAGAAGAACGACCGAAGGAAGCAAACCAGAAAGAAGGGCGGCGAGAGGGGGGATGAGCTGACTGAGCACTTGAAGCGATCCGAAGATAACTTTTCAATCTCCAATCCTGGACTGAAATCCAGGTCGGAGAGCCCCGCCATGAAGCAGCACTTGGGAAATTAGGGGGAGGGCGACGAGCGGGCCTTTGCCTCCTCCGTTAGTTACTTTTTGCTCTCTTACAGCAAAGAAAGTACAGCGTATACCTGGTAAAATGTTGCCTTCAAACTCAAAACTATACTCATTCCGATCCTTTTTGGGGTGCTTTTGTTTGAATGGATGGGTGGGCATGTCGAACAATACTAGAAAATGTAAGCACACGTGTCACGAGGTGTACCCGCCTCAACACACAAAAAATATATTCGTATCAGGTCTAGCTACACTTTTTATGTGAATCATCTCTACTAGTAAATTCATTTTCGAGGCGGTCGTTAATCGGGTATCGGAGACGGACACCGTGCCCGCCTCCGTTAATCCTACCTACTTGCACTTCTTCCTCTCGATCTACCACTGCACCACACACACTCATTTGTGTTTATATATAATATCCTATTAAATTAAATCAACATTCGTAATCTTATATTAGATATTTTAGCTACTAAATGAACTCAACTAAAAAAGCTTTTAACTACAAAGTTTTAAATCTTGTCAAGTACTCCTCCATCCCAAAATAATTGTCACAATGGTATTCATGCACTAGGTTTATTGAAAAAAATTGTATATCCAAATAATTAAGTTTATTAAAAAATAGATTCAATGATCTATATACTGGTACTAATTTGTACTATAAATAAATATTTTTTTTGTGTATATTTGGTAAAAGTTAAAAGCGTTTGACTCCTTGGAAAATGAGAACACACTTATTTTTGTGACGGAGGGAGCACTACAACTTTGGTGTAGGATGTGTCTCTATCCGAGATTGTTTAAAAAATAAAAAAAAGAATCACAAAATATGTAAATTAAAACAAACAGGTAGGTCAGGTCCACCACTATATCTTTCAGATTAGCTATGTGAAGAACATTTGAGATTGTTTAGAATTCTACATTTTGAATTTCAAAATCTATAAACTTAGGACACATATTTGGGACACTAAACGATTTCAAAAAAAAAAAAAAAAAAAAAAACTATTAAGGTTGATTGTACTGAGAACATCCAAAATTGTTTGATATTTTAAATTTTAAAATTAAAATCTGTGAACTAACAATAATATTTTGGGACCCTATCAATTCAAAAAACATTTCAAATACAAAAGTAATAGATCATCGAGAGATAAAATTTTGATATAAACTTTGACCTCATTCAAGTTTATAAGAACAAGTTATGCATTTTTTTTTTACATTGTGTATAGAGATGGACATTTTAAGATATTCGCCTTTATAAATCGATTTTAGGATGAACGTTTAAAACGATTGCCTTCGAAAATCATCATTATTGAAGGTGGTCATCTTAAGATGCCCGCATCTGAAAATCAATTTACCGAGACGAACGTCCTAAAGCGCCCGCCTCGCCCTCCATTAATTGATGATTTTTAGAGGCGATCATCCTAAAAACGCCCACCTCTGTAAATGAATTTGAGTCATAAATTTTCCTGAGCCTAACTAAACATTTACAGAGGCGGTCACTAGGTGTATCTGCCTCGTAAATGATTTGACAATGTCTCCTAAAATCATTTTTCTAGTAGCGTTACTAGAACCTTGCAATCACCACATTAATTGAGAAAAAACATAGACTACATTATTAGAATGTATGATTTAATGGATTGGATTAAAGAAAAAATTGCCTCAATCATTAATTACAAAATTTGAATAAGAATTTAAGAAACATAACAATTTAATTTCATACCGTTGAAAGAAAGATACACAAACAGTTCATATAGAAAAAACTAGTAAAATAATTGAGCAAAAATTATGAAAAATTATTTAGAAAAACATAAGTAAAGAAATATCCATATAAATTATAAATAGGAATATCTAAATGACAATTTAAAGTCACAATTAAAACTTTGAAAAAAAAGGCAATTACAACCAAACAAATAAAAAACTATTTATTTTATTACTATAAGTCCTATACACTTGTGATGTATAGCGGCCTTTGTGCCGCGACTGCTCGTAACTTCATATGTCGCGGCAATCGTGAATTCGGCAATGGAAAAGTCCTGCTTTTCTTTCCCTAAATATTGGCAAAGTCTAATTTTGCTCCCGAAACCGTGAAAACCGATGAAAACACTCCCTCAACTTTCCATACGGTTTATTTTCCTCCCTCGGTGGTTTTGTGGGTGGTTTTTGGCGCACGTGGCAACATGGGCCCCACAGAGGAGCGCAGAGAGAGAGCGTGCAATCAGTAACTAGAACAAATGGGCCGAGGGGGGTGGGCCGCGTCCCCGGGTACGGGCGAAACTGCCGCCCATGAAAACGCCAGGACCTCTCCTCGCCTCGCAGTGTAACACCCCTGGTGTTAATCAACTAAAATTTTGCCATGTCATCATGATCATCGCAAAGCATGCATGATTAGAAAATTTGAAATGCATCAAATTAAAATAAGTTTATATTTTAGAGAAATGTTTGTGCTTAAGAATTTTAGAGTGATTTAATTTGGAATTTTATGTTTTTGATCCTAAGTGTGTTGTTGTATGATGGTTTGATAGTATAGGTTGGGAATCTGAAATTTGAATCAAATTCAAGTTTGAATTGAGCTTCTCAAAACCCTAATTCCTATCCCCTTTTTACCCCCTTTTCCATAATTCAAAATTTAAGCAAAATTTGCCAAAACTTCCAAAAGCCAAGTTGTAGATCTTGTTTTGATGTACAAAAAGAGGTGTACAAAGTTTTTGAAGTTTTTAAATAAATTTTAAAGTAATTTTGAATTCAAATTTGTCCCTTTTGACCCCATTTCAAAAGTCATATTTAGAGGCCGAATTTGAAAATCTTCCAATTGTGAAAATTGTAGATCTTGAAAAATTAGGCCAAGTTACTTTTTGGAGTTTTTCGAGTTCAGTTCAAATTTGGGGAGAATTTGATCAAAATTCAGAAAGTTAGGGTTTGGGTGCTACAAGGTCGCGATGGCCGCCCATGCCGCTTCAATCCGTCGCCGCCGGGTCGCCGCGGGTCGCCTCGACGGCGATTCGCCCATCCTCGCCAAGAGCCAGAGCATTGGGAGCTTTCCGACGCCGCCGCCCCCACCTGCCTAGCCCTCCTATGCCCTATAAAAACGCAAGGTTGACGCCGCCGCCGCCTTTTTCTTTCTCCTCCACCGCCGCCGAAACCGCCTCGCCCGTTTTTATTGCCGCTGCTGCCGAGCTCAAATCCACCAACTTAACCTTGTCTTTTGTTCGCCACTCCTGCGTCGCTTGAGCCAGCTGCGTCGTTTCCCATCGACCGAAGCCGCCCGATACGCCGCCGTCTTCTCCAAAGGCTCGGGCAGCCAGCGCCACAAGACCACCTCGCTGCCGTCGGTATTTTCGTGAGCAACAAGGAAAACCACGCTAAGCGCATTAGAGTCGCCTCGAGGTTGTGGTCATGATGCGCCGATGGTTTTGCAGCTTCGCAGAGTCGCCGACGCTGGCTGCCATCGCCGGAGAGCGCGCCGCCGCCATCACACCGCCGCCCGCCCACTTCCGCCTCGCCCCTGACCTATCCATCTTGCCATTCGAGCCCGCTGTGAGGCTCGTCACAAATTTTGGCATGCCTTTGGTCTCGTCTCCGCTTCCGCCATAGCCGCCGAACGCCGCTTTGCCGCCGACGAGCCGACGCGTCGCTAAGCCCGGCCGCGCAAGCGACCTAGTTAGGGAGCCGCTTTGGTTCGATTAGTTGGGGTGTTAGAGTCGCCTGTGTGTGCCGCTTTGCCGCCGCTGCCGCGGGTCGGGAACGCCCGGTGAGCTCTTGCGCCGCCGTCGCCGCCGCCGAGTCCGCCATCGCCGCCGCAATGGTGTCACGGTGCTTTTTTAGGGTTTAGGTTTGGGGTGCCATGAAATGCGCTGTCGGGGAAGCACGCCGGGTAGCTCGCCGCCGGGAGGGTCGCCGCCGGCCGAGGGACGGCCGGCCAACCGTCGGGCGCGGCGTGGTCAGGGCGGGGCGTAGATGGCGTCCCGGCCGCCTGTTAACGCGAGGGAGTTGGGCCGGCTTTGCCGATGTTTTGGGCCAAGCCGGGCGCTTTCTGCCCAATGGCCGTTTTTCTTTAAAAATTGTTTTGTCAATTTCTTCATGTTTGAATAGTGCCAAAATTTGCAAAATTCATAAAAATTTGAAAATAGCTTCAAAAATTCTAAAAATTTTTGTAGAACCTTCTTATGAGTATATCTATCCATGAAAAATTTGAAACTTAGGTTTTGAATATTTCTTGCATGTTTTAAAAATACAATCTTTAATTGAAAAATGCATCTTCTATGATTTGTAGAAAATAAAATATTTATTCAAAAATCATGAAAATTTATTTGGTACTGTTTTATGATGTGTCCTTCTTGTATAAAAAAAGTTTGGAGTCATTTTGAAATGTTTAAATTATTTTCTATTTTATGCTCTATTATTTCATGTGGTTTATAAATTGTTTAGTGTCAAATAATTTAGGTTTTTGTGTGACTTTTGGGTTGTTTTGTGAATCTTGGATCATATCACAATCAAATGGTCCTTGAGAACTCCTTAGGCAATGGTGATGATATCTTGTAAAGTAATTCAACAAGTTGGTTTTGTTGGGTTGCAACTTTATCATGAAGTAAAGTTATGTTCCCCGTTTATCATTTCATGCACTTGCAAGCATCATATTTAAATATATGGCATCATGTTGAGGCATACATTATTTCGTGTAGTGAACGTGATCGAGAGTGTCAAGTCCGAGCAAGTCCCCAAGAGGTTTATCATCCAAAGGAAGCGGGTTCGATTTCTCTCGGGTTTTCTCAAGAAATAGTTTATTCCACAACGAAGGCAAGCCCCTACACATTAAACCCTTCCTTGATGTTTTAAAAGTTTTATATCACTTATGTCTTTGCTATGTTGCATTAAGTAATTAGGAGTTGAGTGATAACCTAATTGCCGCATTCCCATCCTTGTTTATTTCAATACCATCCTTGATAACCTGTTTATTTCAAAATGTTTAGTGATGCTTAGCCCTCGCTTAATTAGTTAAGTTTTTCATCAAAATGTTTTATTTGAGGAGATGGTACCGCTTTTTGAAAAAGAAAGAGTTGTAATGATGAATTTGAGATCGGACGGGGGCGTAGGTTGAAAGTCGGGCGAGATTCCTAGTCGCGGCTTGTCCCGTTTGGTCGCTTAAGGACCGCCCCGCTGTTTGGCCCGAGTGAAATCGACTTTTTGAACACATTTTGGCGCCCGAGACCTTTTGGTCAATGGCACGCCCGACCGGGTAACCCCGTCGTCCGACCCTAACTAGCCACATACTCCGGTAAGCCGGATCTCGTGGAGCCAAATCGGGAATGGCAACCACGCACCGGAGTCGAGAGATGGCGGGAGTAGCGTGTACCCACCCTACCGGGTCAAACCGGTCATTAGGGGCGGGGTAGGGAGGTGGAGTACTGGTTTCCGGTGGCGCAGCCTCGCCCCGCTTTTGGACAAATCTGAAAGAAGGTTGATATATGCAAGCTTAAGTGCTACATATGTCGTGTGGTTAGGGATCCCCACCGGGTATAATTGGTTCATGAATCGCCGTTGCTTCTGAGAAGGAGACCCGATTCCCCGACCTTCATCGTAGTAAATGATGGAATATGTTTTGAGGAAAGAGAGTTGGAGTAAGAAAAATATGTTTCCTCTAGAATAGGACAACCTAGAGTATATGAGCTACTAATCTGAATTAAAAATATTGAAAGTAAGGATTCACTTATAGTAAGCTTTTCTCAAAAGAGTTCTTGATTCTTGCTAAAGCCTTACCTTGACTCCTAAGACCAGCATTCCCGAAGTCTTTTTTTTTCTTGGTCGGTAAGTCTTGTTGAGTACTCCCGCACTCGAAAGGTTCTTTGACCCTTGTTGCGTGAGCAAAGTCATGAGCAGGCTTGTTTTGGTCCTTGCCGCATGACGCTGTACCGTGAGGAAGATGACGAGTAGAGTTGAACCCTCGGGCAGGGGTTGTCGGTGTATTATATGTATAAAGTTACTCCAATAATTCCAGGCTTGTAATAATGTTACTTAAAGTTTGTTTATTTGAACAAATGTTTTGTAAAATTATGGTTATGTAATCCTTCCGCTATTTACTCGATGTATTTTGAATAAAATGTTGTAATACCGCAATGACTTGTTAATGAGATCCCGTTCGAAGATTAATAGCACTTTCTAGATTATTGGGAACTCGTGCATAATGATCGAGGTCTTAATGACAATGATAAGTGCATGTGGGCCCCCAGTAATTTAGGAGGTTCTCATTACGCTTGGTACCGAGCAATCATCATTAACGCTTCTTGTAGTATTATTTTACAAAACTTCAAAATGATTTGAGTCAAATTAATTTAAACTCTTAATTTGGTCCAAATTGCTTATAGCTCATCTTGAATCAATTTGTAAATCTTTTTCTTATAATTCAAATGTTTTGTAGTGGAGTAACAAGTTAAATTGCCCTATATAATAAGTTTCGTTTTACGATAGTTTAAATAAGTTTGATTCATGCATCATGCTTAATTAACTTGTTAATCACTTTCCCCTTAATTGTGGTTTGGGTTAGGTATATCAATCCTATGCTTGCTAACCTGCTAATCTCTTGATCCATCCTTTAATTCAATCTTTCCTATCTATAGGATGGCCCGTACCAAACAGACCCAAAGGAAGAAGACAGGACCCAAAGGAGTTCCTCGACACCAACTTGCTCCAAGACATGATGGTGCTAGTAGCAGCAATAGTAGGCCTGATTTACAAGCTGAAATACAAAGGCTTACTAGAGAGTTGGCGAAGCAAATAGAGCTAGAGAAGAAGGTACTTCACAGTTGTTGATCTCCAAGCTGAAGTAGGAAGGCTCATCAAGAATTGACGTAAGCTACCCAGAGCCAATGAGGATGCTACCTTACAGATTGGTGATCCGCAAGGTGAAGTGGAACGACGTGATTTAGACTATGAAGAATGTCGTCAAGTTTTATTTAATGTACTCCACGAGAGGGAGTTTGAAAGGCAAGACATGATATTAGCCATACATCGTATTCATGCCCTAGAAGTTCAGGTGTAGGGTTTGGAAGCTTACAATGCAAATTTACATGAAGCCATCCATCAGAACCACCAGTATGGAGATGTTGAGGATGATGGAGGTGTTGTTGAAAATGAGAATGAGGAAGAAGCGGGAAATGAGGAGATAGCACCACTTAGCGATGGTGAAGAAGAAGAAGAACCGTGAGGAGATAGAGCACTACCGGGACAAAGGAGAATGATGTTTGAGCGCCAGTGAGGATGTTGTAAGATATGTTAGATAGTAAGAGTATGTAAAACTTAGTGGGTTGGATGGTCCCGCTTAGTGCGTGGATTGTATAATAAATAAGTGAACCGGTTTGGTGTGTTGTCAGTAACCTTTAAGGAAGTTATATGTAAGCTAATGAATAAAGTCGGTTTGTTTGTAAATGTATGCCTCAATCCAATGCTAGTAGTTCGAGGCTGCCGCTTCCCGTCCACCACAGTGTTTCTCGTTAACCGACCGATGCCATAGTCGCTTTTGGTCCAAGCCACTTTGAAATCTCATGTTTGGTTTTGGAAATTGATGACGACATTTGTGGACTAATCCTTTGCTCTAAGTGTATGATTTGAGAAAGGATTAGGTTGATGACAAGGAGCATGATGATCATGAATATGGACAATGCGTCGGTGGACTTGATGGATCGTCAAGCTCGGTGATCGGGCTTGAGAGGAACCCGAGAGATCAAGGCAAAGGTATCTTGATAGGGTTTTCCTTTCGGTGATCAAGACACGATAGAGCGTGTGATCACATTATAGGATAGATAGCCGACTATCAAGAGGGGATGCCGCGACAATCCTTGCATGAAGTGCTTCTAGGTCCAATTGACTTGCATATTGCATTTAGGACATGAGAGCACTAACTCGATCTTGCCTAACATCTCGACGTGCTAACATTGGTGATAACGTGATCATCTTGGACGTGTTGGCAACACATGGCAAGAGGCAAAGCAAGTTTGAAGCAAAGAGCAAAAAAAAAAAGGAGAAGATGCAAATTGTTTTAGAAGGCGACCGGACGCTTCGGCCTCGGCCGGACGCGACCGAATCCGGTGGCTCCGGCCGCGCGCGTCGCGCGAGAGCTCGCAGCAGCGTTTTGGCCGGACGCACCGACCGGGCCGCCGGACCGGACGCTTCCGGTGGTGACCGGATGCGTCGGCCGGACGACGGAGGAAGGGCGCCACCGTGGGCCCGATGCTTGTCTCAGAAGCGATCGAACACCGACGGGACCCTCGACCGGACCCGCTGGTGGTTCCGGTCAGTGCGTCCGGTCAGTGCGCAGAGAGCAAATTTTTTGGAGCAACGGCTCCATTTCGAGAGGAGCCATATATATACTTGGATGGCCGGTTCATGGGACTCTCTCTTGCACATTTGAACACTCCAACTTGCTAGTGAGCTTGTGAGACTCCTCTCCACTCATCTCCTCATCACTAATTCGGATTCTTGGTGAGATTGAGAGAGATAGAAGTGCATTGCTTGCATCGGTTGCATTTAGATGCACTTCATCCTTGGAGAAGCCGCGGGATTCTTGTTTTCTTGGGAATTTGCCCTGTTCCCCTAGCGGCTTGGAGCAAGAGGCGTGTTGAGCTCAAGTGGAGCTTGTTTGAGGCCACACCGGTGGTGATTGTGAGGGGTCGTTCCTTACCCCGCGGGAGATTCGCGAAAGGAGCACTAGTGGATTGCTCGTGGGCTTGTTGGACCCTCTCTTGTGATCGCTTGCTTGAGCCCATAGGGGTTTTGGCACCGCCATTAAGCTTAGCACACGCCAAGTGAGTGTGTCGCCACAACGAGGACTTAGCGTCGCTTCAAGCACGTGAACCTCGGTAAAAATCATCGTGTCAATTGTGTGCTTGCTCGTTGGAGATTTCATATTGATCACGGTGATTGGCTTCCACCTCTACACTTCATCGCCGGTATATCGATCACCCTCTCTAGCATTTACTTGATATACTTGTGTAGTTTTGCCTAGATTGTTTAGTTGCTTATCTTGCTAGAATTGTTAGCTCCTAGTTGGTAAACTAGTTAGAATAGCTTGTTCACCTAGGAGTAATATAGCGACCTAGCATTTGTGTGGACTTAGAGATATTAGAAATATCATCGCTTGCTTGTGGCTTGCATAGATAGATTGTAG
>JADLZK010006931.1:0-11238 GCA_015847255.1 Hyparrhenia diplandra | reverse complement strand
TACGATAGAGTCCATAGACATTAGTGCAGCTGCGCGTGAGCAAACTGCTGATATTGAGGCGGGTCATTTATTGAGGGAAGAGAAGAAAACGTGAAACGGCGCTTAAATAAAGACGCCGAGTCGTCGCTTCGTTCGAGGTCGGACGACTCTACTGGACTCGCGTTGGGGAGGCCAGCCGTCTACTCCATGGATCTCGTATCCCGCCGCGAGCCACCGGGCCACTAGGCGGTCCCTCCAGCGCTCTCGCTCTCCTCTCCCGCGCGTCCTCGCCGTCTCCCGTGCTTGCTCTCCTCTCCCGCGGCGTCCTCACCAGCTCCCGGCTACAACCCCAAATCCCGCGCTACAGCAGGCTGCGTTCTCCAGCGCGCTCCTTCTTCGCCCCGGCCGTATCTGCAGAGCCAGCAGAGGCCCCGCCTCCTCCAAAATCCAGCCTCTTCCCCTTCTCCTCCCATCCTCCTGCAACCCCCCTTCGATTCCATCTCCTTCCCCACCGACTGTGATCCAAGAGAATCCCCAAATCATGAATCGATTGACAAAGGGACTTCGCGGCGAGGCAAAGGCATTCCTGGAAGCCGGGCGCCTCAAGCCCAGTCGCCAGAGGTGCTGCAAGCCGCGCCAAGCCGGAGGTGCTGCAAGCCGTGCTCAAGATGGAGGTGCTGCAAGCCACGCTCAAGCTGGAGCTTCCGGTGTGACTGAAGTTGCTGGTGTTCCTCGTACAGGTGGTTCCCCCATGGTGTATGCTGGCCAATGTCATCTCCTACTGAAGGGTAAATAAAATCTGAATGTTATTTGACTGAACTTACATATTTTTGCTGATGTTATTTGGCAGTCCTGTTAGTTCACCTTGGTGCTGAATGATGTAAACTGGAGACGGCTAATTAGTTGTTCACTGAATTAATTTTTTAGTTTATTTACTTGCCTAGTAACTAGTAATGAATAATGATGTATGTAGTCACCAAATTCTTGAGTGGAGTAGAGACCGCTTTGGATTTACAGTGATGGCAGAGCAATAGGTCTGTGATTGTTCATTGTTGAATTGGGTACTAGCCTCCATTTGGCACGTAATGACAAATAGGGCCAACAGTACTGTTATATGCTGATATGTTACCCTGTTATTTTGGCAGTCCTGTTAGTATATGAATTTAGTAGATGTTCACTGAATGATAATTCATATGGTTGCAGGTTATACCCACCGGGAGGGTTCTCAAATTTTCTGCAGTCAAACCCATTCGCTAGGTCTGTGATTGTTCATATGCTAGAGATTATCTTTATTTTGCTGTGTGTGGAGGATGATGATGGATGCCTTATTATTATCTACATATTATTATTATCTATTTAGTTTGCAATTCGTATCTATGTCATTGCCATACAGTACTGTATGCATCTAGTCTGAATATGGTCATTTTGCTTCAGTGAACAAGAATGCATTTCTGGATATGGTCATTTTTCTTCAATGAACGAGACTACATTTCTAAATACTGTATGCGTTTGAGTGTGGTCATTTTGCTTCAAATAATGAGACCGTATTTCTGGATATGCACAGCTGATCAAGTGTAGGGTGGATCACATGATTTATGCCACAGCTGATCACCTTTTTTTGTGTTAAATAATTAATGTCTTCGTCTATAGAAACTACTGTTACAACCTATGCACTGGGGACTATGATTTCTTGTGATAGAGTCTTAGAGATTTAGACTCCATGGTAGAGTCCTCCACTGTGAGTGCTCTAATGCAATTTAGTGGCGGGAATCCACAGTTCTAGCCTGCTGCAGCATACAGCTTTTTGAATGGTGTGCCGTTATGATATTGCCAATTGTCTTGGCCTGCTATTGCAGCTAAGAACAAATTTTACCTCTGCTAAACAATATGGATCATCGAGTCAGAGATTAATGTTCAAGAGAAATCAAAGATATCGAGCTGTGAAACCACCGTAACGCATACAAACAACTAATAAAAACAGAGAAGCTAAAATATGCAAGCCCACTACAACTAAACAGAGTCTGGCTGAAAACAGAGAGGTAGGCTAGAATATGCAAGCACCAAAATCCAAAGAGCTTCTGCTGCCTCTATATTACCCGGTAGCTTCTCTGAGAGGAACATTGGTTCAGTGCAGGGTTGTGCCAGCATTCATTGAAACTCTCTGTAGCCATGGGCTGCCTGATTGCAAAATTTCACTACAGGTCTGACCAGGATCATCTCTGACCAGAATTCATTGAAATGTACAGGATCATCTCTGACCAGAATTCAGCCAGCATCATCCAGAAATACTTTTCCAAGGGAGAAATGTACCCAGAAATAAGACGAGGATTAAGCCCAAATACTTTTAAATTTCAACAAGCATTCACCGCCCCTGATTGTCTATCTTAGTTTGGATTGAACTAACACAAGATTGTCAGATAGGACAGCAGAGCTCCGAGATGGACTCATGGACTACAGAGAACGACCTTTGGAACAAAAGAGAGTTTCGTGGAGGTGGAGTGTCAGGGTCTGGACCATGCCAACGGCGCGCTGGTGCTCATCGCCATGGGAATGCTGGTGTCCATTCTTTTAGAGATGTGGACATACTCTGAAGGTGGATTTTGAACGACGTTAGTGTGCCAACCGTGACGGAATGCTAGATAGAGGTAAGGTGCAACCTTTTCTTACTATGCATAATGACGATGGTGATGAACTAATCCGTAGATATATCATGTCTGTTCATGTCTAAATGCTTAAATAATAGATGGACTCTATATATTTACTATCATAATAAGAAGACACAAACACCACTTATATTGACAAGACAAACTACGGATGACTGGCAAACATTTCAACTCTAGCAACTGCACACTAAGCACCAACGCCACTACCTGCATCTTCACCTGGCCTACTAGCTATTCCGGCATGGAAGAGCAGTGCCCAGAGGAGAGTGATCAGTTCTCCACCGCGGGCGATGGCCTTCTTGTGTCCTTTTAGATTGTTGGATGGCGCGATGTAAAGGATCATCTCCACCCAGAAACCTGCTAGTGTGGCCCATGCTGTTTCCTCACCCTCAACCATTTCCACCAATTGTTTTCCGAGCTTCACTCCATTTTTCACCACTAAATGGTCGGAATTTTCAATTAGCAATTTCACCAAATCAATGTACTCAGCCTTGGGCATCAACAGTGGCCCGGTTACACCACGGACATTGAGGACACGCTCAGTATCCTCCTTGACAGCCTCATACAAGCTCTTGGTCCATGCAACCTCGTCAGGAAGAAGCTCTGGTGACCAGGTCATAAGATACGCGCAATACCGTGAAAGATGAGTGGCAGCGCTCTTATGCTGGATTGAAATCGGGGAAGAACCTTGCTCTATATAAGGGTGCCTCACCTCAAAGATGCATGTGGCAATGTGCCATATAAGTATCATTTCAGATGTACTCATCTTGTCGTTGCATGCCCAGAGGAAACCTGTTCCAGCTTGACTTCGCTGCAGAAACGTTCGAACATTCCCAACTTGACATACTGTGTTGCTAGCAGTGCTTCTTAGCGAATCCATGATGCAAGCCTTCACTGCTGTTGGCGTATTGACCTTCATCTTCTCATCTGGCAAATGGTGGAATACACGACTAAGAAGTCCAATAAAGTTTGTTCTTGTAGTTGGGTGAAGCACTAATACTGAGCACTGCCCTATTTTCTCATCCCAATTATTCACTATCTTGCATCTGCATCGCAAGAGAAGATCAATGACCCATTTATATCTTTTGTGCGGTTGTTGTAAAGATGCACATTTTACATGGTGGCATATGAGGGCTACTTTGGTCCAGTTGGAGCAGATGTAGGAAGTCATATCCCTCACCTCAACAACCACGACCAAAACTAGAAGCAGAAATTCTGGCAGCACATCAAAGTACAAGTTCCCAAATTCTTTTTTCTGCCACTGGCTTACTTCCTGTAGTTTACTGCACGAGAAATTACACATGATCTGACTGCGGTCACCATGCTTGTGCAACTGACCTGCAAACACAACAATGAAGTATGCAGCCACGATGCAGTAACCTATGCTCAAGAGTGAGATAAGGATGCTCAAGACAGGTAGCCAACACTTAGCATAGGATGTTGGTAATGATGAATTGTAGTAATCATGAACAAATGAAAGCTCATCAGCAATCACCCTAAACACCCTGTTATGCTCACCATCCTTCAACAGCAATCTCCAGAAAAACTTGTGCCCCGTGGAGCCAACGGCATTAGTGATATCATACCTTGCAAATTGACATCTCAGCAGCTTGAACAATGAAAAGGATAGACATAAATCTTTTGATGTCGGAGCCACGCTGTCCAACTTCCATACTCTATCAAGGGTCACCAAGCCAATTCTGTCAATAGCCATTGTCCATGTGTCGCTGAACACATACCCCCAAGGTTGCTTCCTCACTTGCCTGCTATCTTCTCCCATAACTAAGAGAGGAGGAAATAATGCATCCTCACCTAGAGTTGTTGCCCCACCATGCTGTCTTCTTACTTGCTGTAGCTCCTTCATGTACCCAAAAACAAGACTAGGGCTGCGCCCTAGCGCAAAGGATTTCCGTGCCTTCCTAAAAGAATAGCATTTGAAGCAAATCTTGGCACATATGAGAACAAAAGGCACAAACATAATCTTAGAACAGATGAGGGTGAATGGTCCATGGTTTTCACTAGGAGCAATCCTGAACAGCTCGTGAAAAAAGTGCTTTTTTGTGATACTGGCACCAAGGTAGAAGGTCCAGATGGCCTTGACAAGCAGCTCCCAAGGGGGTCCTACCTTTCGACCCTCTCTACTGTCACTGGCAACAACTAAGGTAGCATTGGTAGCTGCCATCTGAACAAGGAACGCCCATGTTATGACCATGCATGGATGGAACACTGAATGACACAATGCTGCCAAGATTGTTCCATCCTCTATGTTGACATAGTCATTGGAGCTGTCACGAAGGGTAGAGACAACAAAAGAGAGGATGGGCAAGAACAGTATGTTGGCTCCAAGGAAGATGAAGCGGGTGAAGCGGTGGTGGCGGTAGCGCCTGCCATAGCCGCCTCCTATCCCCGCCAAGACTCCTGTCATTGCAGCACTTGCGAGAAGCATGGCGTTCCCCAACCATATTTGTCGTCCCATGGTGTCATAGAAGGCCACCACAGCAACGTTGGGGCAGCGCATTTCTTCCTGCAATACCACAATGGAGTATATCCAGGTTGAACTACGTGCATCCATAGTCATCTATTGGATTGCCAAATTACAAATTCATGAGAACAAGGAAACAATCACGAAGCATAGGTGCTAACCCAGAAGTTGCAATTAAGCACAAACAGATGGTAATTTCGTGCTGGCTGGTGTAATAAATAAAGGAATTACTCTCCCCTTTCTTATTTAGTTGGCTGATCAAAATTTGAAGAGCCAGATTTCATAAGCCATGATTAGTCTAGATGAAAAGATTTGGATTCAAAAAATATTATATGCGGCATGGACTTGGAATCAATTAGTGATATATTGTTAGAAAAACTGGTGGTTAAAACATGCCTGACTACTAAAAATCCTCATAAGCCTAAATTCAAATAAAAATCCTAATAGGCCTGCTAAATAGCGAATGAAGGAGGTACTAGAATTGAATTCTAGTGCTGATATGAATTGTACTGAGAATATATAATAGTTAAGTAGTTACCATAGAACAATTGGAGATCCAGTTGTGCAAATTGGAGATCTAGTTGTGCAAGCAGTGGCCATGCATCATCCTGCTGCAGAGAGCACTGGAGTCGTATAATGACCCTTCCAAATCTATAGCATTTCCCAGGCACACGCCACCAACAGGTCACACGCCACCAACAGGTTCTTTATTCCTTGCCTGCCTGCTGGTAGTACGTTGCTTGTGTATCTTTTGAACGGCCCACATGCAATGTGCTTTGAGCCTTTAGTTTTACTACTTGGAATATTCCCTCACTCTATTTCTGTTGACCGGCTACTTTTATGCTTTCATTTGCAATCATTCCTCGCTTTAGGTATATATATATGTATATATATATGACAGTACTATCTCAATTCAAAATTATAGATAATCAGCATAAGTGAAATTTCTCTAAATTAGTGAACTATCAACAAATATCTTATATTTTATAGATAATTGAATGTAACTTTTATTTGATAATACACATTAGTCCATCGACTTATGTATGCTGCCTTGACCAGTAATAATTTTAAGAGAGATAAGTGTTAGACCCACTACTAATCGCAAATCTTTCACTTCACTTATTTATTTGCTGGTAACAAATACTCATGTAGATAGTTTTTTATCTTTATCCCACTGTTGACGTCGCAAATCTTTCACTTCACTTATTTATTTGCTGGTAACAAATACTCATGTAGATAGTTTTTTATCTTTATCCCACTGTTGACGTCGAAGGTGATCCGCTAGCATGGCTTTGGGCCACCATGGATAAGAAACACAATGAGGATGTCACTCGTTCATAGTGAAGAATGGAAATGTTTACAAGCAAACCATCAAAGGATGACCAATGTGCTTACGTGACAAAGAAGATATAGTCGCCTCAGGGCAAGGACGTCGCCGGGTTGCCGGGTTGCCCTAGGTCAGCTGGCAAGCATAGGGCGCCAACATTAGGGTTTGGAAAAGAGGGTTATAGGTTTAGAGTATTGATTTTGTCGATCGGATAGATGAGAAATCAATCGGCTAGGTACCCCTTATTTTATATGGGGTAGGGGTGGCCTTATCCAGATGAAAAACCAATGTGGTACTATATTATTATGTCGCTTATAGAGTTTTTCTTAGCTTGGGCTAAAACTGTTGTGGGCCTATTTAAATTAGCATGGATCCAATTTGAGTCAATACCCTTTTATTTTAATTCCAAATTGCATCGTAACTCCTTGATATATACTAAAAGAAAAATGTATATATTTTGCTGGAACTTCTCATATATTAGTAATCTACTAGCAAAATGCCCGTCTGCGTTGCCACGGGGTCACATGGTTGGACTCCGTATTTTGAGAAAACAACTTCACTTAAGTTAATATTATTATTTTAAATAAGCATTTGATTAAAATAGTTTGTCATAGTGGTTCACACACTAAAATAACTATAATATATTTATTTATTTATATTTATTTTTCTTTTTTTCCCTAGTTATTTTAGCGTTTCCTTTTTGGGGCGGGTGCCCGACGGCAAGGATGCCCTTTCGTGCCGGAAGGGCCGCCTCTCCACACCCGACGCCGTTGCCACGCTTTCGCCTCGCACCTCGCTAGACCTGCTCGTGTCAGCCTCGTCTAAGCCGGCCTTGTTCGTGCTGACTGTTCTCATTGTCTTCTCACCCAGCGTCACCGTGGTCCGAGTCCTCGGTGTTGGATTGGAGAAATTTAGATATTTGACCCGTTATTCGCACGCCTCTCACAATATGACCCGTGGTCGTAAGCCTTTGCAAATATGACCCACATCGTGTGAATCGTTTGGAAATTTAGTCTTTTTGACGGTGAAGGCAAACACCGTGACTTTCAACGCCGAACACCTTGAACCAGGGGCTGTTGACGCCGCTCGCAATGGATGCGAGAACGCGACGCCGTGGGCCCCACTTGTCGCTTTGTCTCCTACCTTGAGCCGGGCTGCGTTGAAGGCGCCGCCTCGTGCGCCGGCGCCCGGCCGCATCTGCCCGCGTCTTTTGTCGGAGATTCGCGGGCTAGCTAGCTCGTGGAGGAGCACAGCGGTGTATTTTGTCGGGAGTAGCAAGCAAGCTAGCTCGTGTGAGGAGTAGCAAAGCGTATTTTGTCGGGAGTAGCAAGCAAGCAAGCTAGCTGGTTCGTGAGGAGCAGCTAGCTAGCAGCGCTTGTAGCTAGCTGGCTGAGCTTGCGAGATCCGGGCCCGCTCACGCAGCCGCGCCGCACAGCCATGGCTCGTTGCGGCCTTCTAGCCGCGGCGGCGGCGCGCATGGGCGGAGCTCCCGGTGCGGGTGGCGCCGGCGGCTGGGGCTGAGCTCGCGCCCTCGCGCCCGCTGACGCTCACGCGGCGCTTGCGAGGAAGACAGAGGAAAGGGACGGCCGGAGGTTGGGGATATGACCGGCGACAAGTGGGATCCACATTGCGTCCACGTCCCAAAGGCGAAAGGCCAACAGCTGGTTCACCTTTGTTCGCGTTGAGAGTCACGGTGTTTGCCCTAATGCTCTATGGCCCATGGCCCATGTAGCGCGCCGAGTCCAACCGCGCGAGGCCGCGGAAGGGCGGGAGGCGGCGAGTCCACGGAAACAATACGACACGGAATCGATTTGGCCTGGCGGACGTAAATTTACACAGATTATTTGGCAAAAATTTTCTCTTTTAATATTAGGTATAGATAACACAAATACTCATTGATATATACTTCCCTATCCTTTGTCTTGTTGTGAAAGCCTTTAGTTAACATTTTCTTATTACTCTAACTAGTAAATATGCCCTATGCGTTGCAACGGGTGTAAACTTATACAAACATAGAAATAACTTGAGACTTGAGGTTAGTCTTGTTTCTCAATTAATTTAATTTAAAATATCTGATGCACACTTCCATAATTATTGTGAATGGTGGCTTGGACATATTTATCCAATGATCACGCCATGTGTTCCAATTTCTCTTGGACTCGATCACCAAGGCCAGAATTTTTTGGACTGTTTCCAAACGCGTGCTATATTAAGTACACTAACTCTTATGTGCATGAGAGAGATGAAGATATTATTAATGAACGATGAACGATCATGTTATGCACTCTAATTTATTTTAGTATGTGTAGCAGGAATTTTGCAGATTTTAATCAATGACAACGTAATACACTATTTTTTAAAAAATGGACTCTTACTTCATTTATATTGACCTAATATTCTAATTCAATGATAAAGTACCTGTGTTTTACTAACCCATCGTACGAATGGCCATGAAGTAATATTTTTTTAAAAAAAAAGAAAAGAAAAGAAAAAAAGAGCCATGGCCTTATCTTCTAGCTCCGCTTCTCTCAATCCACTCCACCGGTGGCACTCCCGCTGCCTGCTCCTACCCTCCATAGTTGGGCGGGCCAGGCCGCACGGAGGCAGCGGTGCAGGCGTATCTGGCCAGCACGCATAAAAGTCCTAGCCGGTGGCGGGGACCTCCTGGATGCACACGCGAGGATGCAACGACGCGAGCAGCCTGAACGGCAAGCATAGAGGCGGCGCGCGCGCAGGCGGAGTTGGCTGGTTGCGCGTGCGTGGCGGTGCGGGCGGCGAGCGCCGGCCCGTGCAGCGTGGAGGCACGACTCTGTCCTCTTCAATGTTTTCTCTGATTTAGTTGATTCTATTCTTTATCTAATTTTTCTCTTCTATGATTCGTATGGATTCGAGAAGAAATTGCTTAGCGGAGTGATGTTAACTCATCTATAATCAAGCGGCATTGTTGCCTCTACCTGTTGGGTTGTATTATTTTGATAGGTGATTTCTGGTTGGAAAAAGTGAGAATCACTTTATCAATTTGATTTGTAGTTCTTTTCTGATTCGGTTTGCAGTTCGATTTGTAGTTCTTTGGTTTGCAATTAATTCTCTCCTTTCCCTTCATATATTGTGGACATGTATGAGTCCTACCGAGGCCAGGCGGAGAGACAGGAGGCCGGAAACGATACGACTTGACTTCGAATGAGATTTGGCCAGTGGACAGAAACTGGCTTCGAATCAGATTTGGCCGGCGGACAGAAATTTCAGGCAGATTGGCAGAAATTTTCACGTTTTAATATTAGGTATAGATACTACGCCATCACTGCAAGTCTGCAACCTCAAAACCAGCTTTCACTATCGGATTTAGATCCGGCAGTAGGCAATCGGCAGTGCTTTCCATTTGTCAAAGATTATTTACTTTGTTCATTTACACTATTTATACGGTGGAGCGGATGTGGAGAATTCTATAAAACAGAAAATATAAATGGCTATTATTGCTTGATTAAATAAAGTCTATCAAATATATGAATGTTGGTTATTTTTGTTAGAATTTCAGGATTTATTTTTTAATAGTGTGTTTCAAAAAGATTAACATGCAGGCTCTTTTTTGGACTTCATTTAAACCGGTAAAAATAGTAAGGTACTCACAATTTTCCTATAAACTGTCTATAGAGCTTAGTTATTGATCGACTTAGAAGAAATATAGGAGGTGACCTTTGGATGGATGGAGCTACTACTAGTGATTAGAAGCAGCAAGACGTGTGCACACTGTGCCACGCGCCTTTGCTTCTTCGTGCCTACTTTATGCTTTGCTATGTTGGACCTATGTACCTTTTTTTTTTCAATTTCTGGACCGGTGTACTTTATAGAATCTAGATCATTGACGGACCTTTACAGTTTACACGTGGTGTAATCTTCTATAACTCTTATAAGAATAAACTCAACTAGGTGAATTCTCCAACATGTAAAGTGTCCACGTCATCTCCCCACTAAGTGAACCACTAAATGTTCTATCTTTTTCATGCAAAGTGTTCACTTCATTACCGTCCATGTCATCCCCTTAATAACTAGTGGATTCTCTATGCGTTGTCACAGTATGAAGGAGAATTCTATGAGTTACAATATTCCCATCACCCTCCTATTCTTTTTCTTTCTTCTTTTTCCTTTTTTATTTTTTCCTTTTTCTTTTTTTCTTTTTTCTCTATACCAACGGGTCTCACTTCTAATTTTATCAAAATATATACATGTGAGATCTTGTTTTTAAACAATTTATTAAAATGAATTTAATGGTGCAATCAAATTTGATTTATTTTTTTTTGGTTCATGAGTTATAACTTTTTTATGCCCATAGACATGTGGGGCATGTTGATGACGTGGCGCAAGGAAGGGTTAGTGGGCTGGTGAGGTGCCATGCTAGTGGGGTGTTAGTGGGATGATGAGGTGACGTGCTTGCATGTCAAGAGAATTTAGCTAGTGGGGGTTGCAAGCATAAGTTTAAACAATTTATTAAAATAAATTTAATGGTGTAATCCCAGGGTTGATTTATTTTTTGGTTCATGAGTTATAACTTTTTTTATGCCCATAGACATGTGGGGCATGTTGATGACGTGGCGCAAGGAAGGGTTAGTGGGCTGGTGAGGTGCCATGCTAGTGGGGTGTTGGTGGGATGATGAGGTGACGTGCTTGCATGTCAAGAGAATTAGCTAGTGGGGGTTGCAAGCATAAGTTTAAACAATTTATTAAAATGAATTTAATGGTGTAATCAGAATTTGATTTATTTTTTGGTTCATGAGTTATAACTTTTTATG
>JADLZK010006930.1:0-19534 GCA_015847255.1 Hyparrhenia diplandra | reverse complement strand
TCCCCTTCGTATTGTCCTTGCCCTAGCTTAGCTACACTTTTGAATTTCCTGGTCATTTTCTTGAGGACATTCGTTCGAGGCATCTTTTTGAATGACCTGCAATTAGATGTGCATAATTAGTAAAAATGCAAAATTAAATAGAACATAATTATGAAGAGATGAAAAACCAATAATCAGAACATAATTATTAAGAGATGCATAGTATTACATGTATTAGAAATAATCCTCATCCCCTCAAACGATTTTGCACCGTCCGTCATAATCCTCATGATCACCGCCATCCATGTCTACGCCTTCCAACATAGGAAGATTGGCAGGGATCCATGGGAGGAGGAACGACGCCAACACCGCATTTGTCCTTAAGTAATTTCTCAAGTAATCGTAAGTCCTTCGCATCTCGAACCTCCTCGTCCCTCCTCATCATCAACAACACTTTCATTGTCTACTTCCATTTCGTTGGGCCCGGTTATTTCTATCACAAATTTACCTTGTAGCCCTTCTTCTTGGAAGAACTCTCCCTCATATGTGTTTGCATTAAAATGGTAATCATCCCCGCTTGGGATGGGTAGTCTACCGTGTGGCAATACCTTCTCGCACAACATCCCAACCCTTAAGCCGCCGCCGTCTCCGCAAACACCATGGGAGATAATAAACTTGTGTGGCATGTTGAGCCACAATGTAGACATCATCTCCGCCATCCGAATCTTGTCGAATCCAACAATCCCAAGTTGTTCGAGGTCCGAATTTGTTATTTCGAGATTGAACCAATGGCACTTAAACACGATAGAGCAAAGCCGCTTAGAGCCGGAAATGGAGCTCAGATATTTCAATTCTTCCATAATAACCTTTAGTGCTAGTTCCATCATCACCTTTAGTGAAAAACTCCGGTATTTGTGGTTTTTCGGTTTGGTCGATCTCGCTCATAGCTCGTTGTGTGGTAGCGATATCCATTCACGCCATAAATTAAAATGACCTAACCCTGGTCTCAAAGCCATTGGCAACCCAGTATGAGCTCTGGATGCATACCCGGATCGGTCAGTGCCTCGCAAGCTCAAGCGATATATGAAATGAGACAGTTTGTTAGCATATCAAACGAGACGTTATTTAACATGAATTGGACAAGACACGGCGCTTGAACCAACTAATGAAATCGGGTTTTCCATTGCCAACCCTCGTCTAAAGCAGGGCATCCAATTCATGTGTGCTTCGGTGGCGCAAGCTCATTGACGCCGAATTGCCTTTGAAATTTCCTATACCAACGAGAGACAAAAAGGGTTGGATGCAGAATATTAAGTACTAGAAGACAAGTAGGTTCTATGCTTAGAGTTGTGACTTCATTGTATGTAAGGAAGCACTGTCTAGGTTGAAAAGTATATAATTCATTATACCAACCCACTCGGATTTGTCAAGATCTTTATTTTTTGAACCACTTGCACGCCCTAGTTCTCCTTGGAAAAGGCCGAGGGTTGATTCATTTTCATCACATTGTAACGAGAGGGTGGATAATGCGAGCTAGGAAGGTTGTCACCATAGTATTTTGATGTGAAGTCGACACACCTCCTCGAACCTTTGCTTCCTGCGATGGAACCCTCAATCTTACACTTATTTTACAAATCGGACCGAACATGCTTCAATCCTCTCTCAACAAAGATAGCACCAACGAAACGTGCGGGGCCACCCACCCTTGCCTCGTATGGAAGGTGCAAAATCAAATGCACCATCGAACGATTAAGCCCGGCGGAAATATCTTCTCCAACTTACGTACCAACACAAAGCCATTTTTTTCCATTTCTTCTAGTGTGGTCCGAGATAACTCTTTAGCACAAAGTCGCCGAAGAAATTGCTCAACTCGCCATCACATGCCCGGACATGATCGGGGACATAGCCTCGAAGCATCACCGAAGAAGCCGCTCCATCCATATGTGGTAGTCATGACTCTTGAGCCCATTGATTCGCATAGTAGATAAGTTCACTCCCCTCCCCTTTTGCTGCATACACTACAAGAAACGGGTCTTTACATGACGGTTCTGGACAGATTTAAAAACGTGGGATCAAGGATGGGCTCATGTGGACATCCAAAGCCGCCCATTACAAGTACGTAATATATAGGAACGACTTAGGGTTTCCCCGGCTTGGGCATCTCGCATCTCACAAAGATCTCGCATCTCCAAAGACCCCTCTCGGCTGCGCTCTCTCATCAAAGAATCAGCGGCGCGTCCACCACCACACCAAGGGCGCTGCACCCCTCTCCATCTCTCCACCCGATGCGGGCCGGGGGGGCCTCCGACGAAGCCCTCCCGGCGGTGGCTTCCGTCCATCTTGCTCGAGACTCCTCGTCTCCACAAGATGCGGCGCTTAACCCTCCCCGTCGTCAGCAGAGTCCCTCCGATGCTGCGGCTCCCCATCTATCTTCCTCGACATCGATCGCGGACTGGCCTTTCCTTGGCGAGGGTGCCTCCACCCCTCGGCTATGGAGTTCGGCTGATCTATCCCCTACACCAAAATGCGGATCTAGGAGGTAGCAGCGATACGTTGTTGAAATCTTTGGGGATTTCATGGATTTTTAAAATTTTTTGCAGATTAGGTATTTTATTATTATGTCTCGTTCCTGTAACCCGATTTGATTATCTCTCTCTCGTTGTTGAAATCCTAGCAAGACCTTATAACCCCGATTTGATTATGTCTCTGCTTCCTAGCAAAATTAGTTCTAGTCGAAATTTGGAATTAATGAATAGTTACCGTGATGCACATTTAGGTATTTTATTATTATTGTTTTGTAGAAGATCTTGAAGTGATCTTGAAGTAGGTTGTTCTGCTCATACACTCTAATTTAGAGCGACCAACAATTTTTCGAATGGTCATTTATTAGATGTTTGTGGTGTCGATCTCAAAATATATATTTTTCGGAGATGCAACCAAGAATTGCCACAATGAACCCATCAACATCCCTCAATCTCTTCTCTGTTTACTCCTGTCCCGACTAGAAACCGTGATCCCGATTCGGTGTTAGATGGCCTCCTATAATGTCTATGTATTTTGCATTGTGAAATGTGGTCATGGTCTCTAATGGCTAGCTCCCTGTAGGTTAAAAAGGTTACAGCTTGGGATTTTGAAAGATGGGGACCTTAACTATTTTAGGTGGTATGCTTTTAATTTCAAGTATAAATTATTTCTTTCAAATATTGATTCAGCTAGTAACTGCTTAATGCTTTGTAACAACAAATTCTACAGTCTGCCCAAAAGTACTAGTGGCTACATTCCATTTTGCTCTGCCTATTCTGGTGTACAACTTTAATAATATGGTAACCATGCACTGCTCCTGTTTAGCATCTGTAAGTGCAGTAATCAAATGATGTCGTGGCTGGAAGAGCATATTACATATATCCCTAAATTCAGACCCTTTAGGACTGACTTTGATCTGTTCTATTACATATTATAGGTACAAATGTTTGTTTGCTTCAGTGAGAAGTCAGGGGAGATTGGCTGATCGTGCTGTATGCTTGGCATGTCCGAGAGGAGATGAGGAAGAACCAAGTAGGGTGCTAAGTTAGGTTTACTAAGATACATGCATGGTAGTATGATACAGCACTGCTGCAACTGCGTGCATTTGTTGGGACTCTTTTTTTTTTTTTTTTGTTATTTTTGGTGTTGGATGGCTTATGCACCATGGTGTGTTGCTAGTGTAGATGTGTTGCTGGATGGGAACTTGAGATATTGTATTTCTAGATGAGGACGTACATGAGTAATATATGAGATTATTATTATTACATAATGTGTTATATAAATGTGTGACGATCAACTTTGATGAACACATGGCGCTTACATGGCAATGTAAATCTATGACGAGAAACATCCCAGATAGCATCTGATGGCTATGACGGTCAATTTTGTCACACACTATTGGGCCTAAGCCTGGCCAAATGGACTTCCCCGGGGTTCCATGACAAACACAAATGCCAATCCGTGACGGCCTAATTCAGTTTAGCAAATGTATGACGTGAGATACATGATGATTCTTCAATCGTCATGGTAAGTTGATCAGTGGACGTATTTTTGATCGCTTATGACCAAAGTGATCGTCATGTAAAGCACCATTCCTTGTAGTGATACACATCGTGGAACATTAATTTTTGAAAACCATTGTAGTACTTCCCTCCTTTGGGGCCTGCTCAACACGTAATTGGCCTTAGGTTTTTTCCATCTCTTGCCATTGCTAGGAGGCTTCATTTCTTGCTTCGGTCTATCACACAACTCGGCGGATCAATTCTAGCCTTAACGTTGTCCTTTGACTTGCTAGTTTCCATGAATGTTCCAAGAAAATAATCGGCGATGTTCTTTTTCGGTGCATTAAATCAAGGTTAAATGGAAGAAGAAGGTCATCATAATAGGGGAGCCTCTCTAATCGACTTGTGAGTCCATGCATGATCCTCGCCATAACCCACAAAGACACCATTTTCATCAGCCACAAGAGAATCCACTTGAGCACGCATTCTCGCCAGATGTCATCATCTCCGGTTTGGGTCCGTAACTTGGAGACCTTTCGTAAAAGTTCTTCTTATCTAGCCCCGAATGCATGGTCGGGAGGGAGGAACTATCAATGCTTGTCGAACGCGAATACTTGCCACCCTACTTCAACCCGGGTGAACCTCACAAAAGCGCCTTTGCATACTTGGGCAAGGGAACTTGTCGTGCACACCTGACCACTGATCATATCCCATACGCTAAGAAATCATGCGGGGAGTAGTGGTACCAAACGTATATCCCGAAATTTCTCTTCAAAGCTCTGTCGCACGTCCAAAACCCTTCATTCCAACCTTTGATCAATTCATCAATCACAGGCTCTAAGAACACACCCATTTTATTTCCTAGGTGGCGAGGAATTATCAAAGACAAAAGAATGTTCTTCTCGTTGAAAGCGACGCCGAGGGAGATTCAAATGGATAACGAATACAGGCCAACAAGTGTATGGGGCAGCCATCATTCCATAAGGATTGAACCCATCTTTGCCAGCGCAACACGCATATTACGAGCCTCCATAGCTTTGTCGGGATGAATATTGTTGAAATGGGTCCATGCTTCGCATCGGATGGGTGTACCATCTTATCCGGATTGTAGCGACGCCCATCTTTGTGCCATGTCATGTCTTCTCGCAGACTCCTGGTCATGTACATCCGTTGTAACCTCGGTCCGAAGGGAAGGTACCGTAGGATTTTCACGGGGACCTTAAGCTGCCTCTTCTCACCGTCTTCACCGGGGTCTACCTCTATGAACCTTGAGGATTTACACTTTGGGACGAGGTGTATCATCTTTGTAGTCTTTCCTAAATAAGACGCACCCGTTCTCAAGCATGCATGTATCTGCTTTCGTATGGCATCTTGAGTACCTTGAGGAGTTTCTCGACTCTGTACATGTTCTTTGGCAGCACGTGACCTCGCGGAAGCAAGCCCTCAAAGATCGTCAACATGTCGGTGAAGCCGCCTCGACTAATATTGCATCGGGCCTTCAAGTCCATAAGCCGTGAAATGGCATCTAGTTTGGAGACCTCACAATAGTCGTGAAGGGGGTTTTACGTGGTATGCCTCCAACATGGTATAATAGGCCTTTTTGGTTTCTTCTGGCTCTTCCTCCCCGTCATCCCTAAGTCCTTGATCAAAGTTTCCGGCATGAAAGTCATCTATCATGTCTCCTATCCTGGCATCAGAAGCAAGATCATCGATGCGTTGCCTCACCACCTCGTCTCTCATACGCTCAGTCTCACCATGGAAGATCCACCGCTTATAGCCATCCGTCCATCCATACATGGGAAGATGTTTAGACATGTCATCCTTACTTTGCCTTTTTTTATTCCCACATTTCTTGCATGGACACCAAACCTTACTCGCATCTCGAGCATTCTGAAAAGCATTGTCCACGAAAGCACTGCTCTTCTCTCCTCCCTTCTTCTTCTTCCTCCTCCTCCTCCCTCCCGTGCGTGTGCGTGCGGAGGCGGGATGGGCGGGGCGGGCGGGGCGGGCGTGTGCGTGCGGAGGCGGGATGGGCGGGGCGGGGCGGGGCGGCGGTCGGGCGGGCGGGCGTGGCGCGGCGTGCGTGTGTGTGTGTGTGTGTGTGTGTGTGTGTGTGTGTGTGTGTGTGTGTGTTCGAAAGTGAGTGAGAGGTGGGAGGGAGCGCCGGGGGTTGACTAAGTTTTTTAAAAAAATCGATTTCCCATGATGGATCCGGGCCGCTCACGGGAAAAGACAACTCCTTTCCCGTGAGCCGCCCGCATCCATCACGGAAAATCTCGCTTTATTTTATTTTTTTGAAATCCACCGCCGCCACACCGGAAGCGGGTCCCATCGACCCCTTTCCCGTGAATAGCTCACGGAAATCTCTCGCCTTTCCCGTGTGAGCTGCTCACGGTAAAGCTTTTTCGAAAATTAAATTTATTTCTCCCCTTTCTTTTCCTAACATATATATTTTCAAACTTTGATCAAGATTACTTCAAAAATACCTTATCACATACACTCACCTGCACATAATGATCCTTTTGCGCGAAAAAATTGCCATTATTTCATGTGGTTCTATCTCCTTTTTTCAAAATTGTATTTATTTCACTACAACAAAAATTATAATAATTACCAAAATAATCCAAAAAAATCTCGAAAATAGACATGACACAATATCCGAAGTGTCATTGCATATAGAAAAAGTTTCGTAGCCAAACCACAACTTGACCGCCACATCCACATGAAATCACACTAGATCATTCTCAACAAACATGAAACTTCTACGTAGATGTTGGAGCTTGAACATCGTGACGTGCCAACTTGTGCTTCTCAACGTTCCCAATTTTTTTTCATAGCCTCGGCATAATATATCATGACATATTATCAAATTTCATGATTTTTTGCACATCGGTTTATTTTCTAGAATTTTTAAACCACCGAACAGGGGATTAGAGTTGATGATTTCGTATTAAGATGTTCCAGTTTCATTATTTTTTTTAAATGCAAGGCCTTACATTGTGTTGAGTATGAGGAATATAAATTTTCACCTAATTAATTTTTTCAAAAATTTGAAGCACTTGTAGTTCAAATTTGACCTCATTTCATAAATTCCCATAAAAGAGAATAATTACCTAAATATATCAAATAAAGTCAATAATTCACCAAACTTTAATATTGAGTGCAATATGATGTGCAACAAGTGTAGAAAAAGTTTGGAGATGAAAATCCAAAAAAAAAAAATTCCCGTGAGCTTCTTTCCCGTGAGCAGGATATACCTCTCACGGGAAAGGGGGGCCCTTTGGCCGCTGTTTGGCCTGTTTGGCCCACTCACGGAAAGACGGAGTTCTCACGGAAAGGGGCACGGAGGGGACGGAGCGGGGCTAGGGGCTCACGGCGGTTACCTTTCCCATGAGCCCCGTTCTCACGGGAAAGGAGGGGGGCTTTCCGTGAGCTAAGCATCACGGGAAAGGTGATTTCCGTGTGTACATTCTTTCCCATGTTGTTTTTATGTTGCTCACGGAAATCAGATCCTTTCCCGTGAACTGGCGGCGACGGAAACTATTTGCCCACGGAAAGCGCAGGAATCCGTTAGTGATATAGCCGCCCTAGAAACAATGTTCATACATCAAGTAGTCACTGGCATTATAAAAGAAAATTCTGAAAAGTAAATGGTTTCCATATATCAAAGTACAGCGTGCTTACAATAAGTTTTTGTGCTTTCTGACTACTAATTGGACCACTACTGCCAGTGCTATCCAAATTTTTGAAACCAGATTTCATCGCAGCAAATACATTCATAGGTGTTGCCTTTGCTGCACCAAAGTTCTTTTCCTATAAAGATAGAATAGGTTTTCAATGTAAACATCAGCAAAGAAATAGGAAAAAAATATATTTCTAACTAACATATAATATCATAACAAGATACTCATTAGCAAGGGTAGCGTACCAAAACTTGTTGTCTCTCCATAAATGTCCTAGAATCTCCATGATTTTGAGCGATATCTTGTGATTTGAAGCGACATTCCTGTGCTCTTGCTCGTTTTAGCTTGAAATCATCAGTGCACCAATGAGTACACAGCTTAGGCCACACCTCAGAACTACACCACTTCAGCCTACTAGTCACGTATTGTTCATACTAGTCCATCAACCCGTGCTCTCCCATGTCAAAAAAAAAAAAAAAAAAACCAGTCTCACGGGTTAGAATTTTAGGAGATATAAATATTAGTTACTGTTTTGTACATATGACTAATAAATAAATAATTATATTAAATTGTATGTTTAATTTCCTCTTTCAGTTTTCTAACATGTAAACAAAACAAATATATTCTATAGTACATATAGTTCTTTTATACTTATTAATATGAAATTAGTTTGAAACCTTACCATTAATTAAGGTGACTATTGTTGCATCATATATCTTTGAAGTCATTAGTATAAATTTGGTTTCTTTAAATTTTATAACTACTACATTTTTTTTTCCTTCTCAAGTTAAGAAGTTGAAACTCATGCTTATGAAGTCTATTTTTTAAACTTCTCTAAAATAAGGATTTTATGTCGTAGCGTATGTTTTTAAATAATGTATAATACTAGAATAACATAAGTCATCATGTAAAATTTGCACCACGTCCCTTAAGATAGAGCTTGAAGTGAGATCTCTGATAGTGGTAACAATAATAACCTCAAAAGAATTTAAACACTCAAGGGTCAAACTAAATGAATTAATGAATTCTCCAATCAAGAAACTATAGATGCAGTTATTCCTATATTACCAGTATAGATGTGTCAAACATTTTATATATTAATATTGATAGAGGAGGCCATTGCAGAAACATATATGTGCTCTGTATTAATCTAAACAATTTTCTTGTGGTAGATGATGTTGATAATTTAGATGTAGATTTGTGGGAGTATTTTACTTTTCTAATAATGAGATGAAAATTGAGTTATGGAAACTTATCAATTATAATAGGAGGGCATAGATAATTAGATAGAAATTTAGAATCAAGGGTTACTTTATATTGTTTTACACAATTGTAGAGTTGGATAATTATTTAGAAGATAGATATGATTCAATAGTTATTATTTTGAATGGTGATTAGGTTATACTGAATTGATGGTAAGATGTTTTTGATTTTTTTGAAACTTGCTAGGTTTTGTTTTCCTATCACGTCTTGTCAGGTTTAACATAGAACTTCAAGTACTGTAACAGCCGGGTGGATGGGATTGGGTGGAGGGAGGGGGATCAACCCGATCCACTCTTGGTTGGTATCTCATGTGGGTTATGCCCCTTTGTGTCAAACAAAGCCATAAGATGAAAATACGTCGGGGTTTGGGTAGGTTGTGGAGTGGCATCGAGCGAGCACTACAGGAAGCTGGTTCTTCGCCGAGCACATCGCATGCACGGCAAAGACCAGAAGGCTCGGCGACGGCTTCGCGAGTATAGTGCTCGGCATAGGGCTGACGGAAAAAAATTTCATGGCACAGGCCCTATGCCAAGCACCCTGATCACCAGCTCTCGGCGAAGAATTCGCCAAGCACCTACGGCAGCTGTCCGCGCGAACAAAAGTGGCGTTAACGGCCGTCACACGTGACGGCAGTTCCACCAAACCGCCGAGCACCCGTCAAACGGTACTTGGCATAGAAGAAACCTTTGCCGAGAACCCCGTCGCCAGAGTTCTCGGTAAAAAAATTTTAATTTTTTTAACAATTCTTCGCCGACAACCTGTCGGCATAGTAGTCGGCAATTTTTTTACAATTCTTCGCCAACAGCCCGTCGGGACTGTTCTCGGCAAATCTATATTAAAATTTTCTTTTTGGAAATTCTTCACCGAGAACCCGGTTCTCCAAATGGGTCGGCAAACGTGGTGTCTTTGCCGACTACCCTGTCCATTCCGCCGGCAAATTGGGAAACCGGCGTCGGCCAGCCAAAAATTTCCCAGGTTTCCGAGGGTAACGGCAAAAACCGTCGGCAAACAAGTCTTTACCGAGAGCTCCTCTCGCCAAAGCATAAAAAAATTACCATTTTTTGTTTTGCTTTCCTCCTTGACAAACAAACACATATATAATATATATCACATCCGGCACATAAAACACATAGATATATCACAATATACATATATTAAACATGTAGCATCACAAGATCAAGTCCACATCACCACCACAAGTTCATCACAAGTCCACAAGTTCACCACAAATCTATGAGGTCCATAAGTTCATCACCAGCACAAGTCTAACAAGTGCACAAGTTCATCACCACAAGTCCACAAGTCCACAGTTTCATTCTAGAGGCGGGGAGGGTTGGAAAGGTGTAAACTGAGCTGCCGGCGATGGGAAGGCTTGCTCACCAGCTTGAGGCAGCTGATTTCAACCCACCGATCCAGGCTGCGCAAAAGAGACAGGGTCGCAAGTGTTAGGCATGATTGCTTGATAAATGAAAAGGAAAAATAGAAATCTTTGCAACCATACTCACAGGAGTTCCAAGAATGGCCTAAGTCTGAAGCTGTGGAGAGACCGGTGCTAGGAGCTCAGGTGGCAGAGTCAAACCACCTTTTGTGGAAAGGAACCTAGTAAGTTCCTCGAACTTGACCGCCATTGTCGCCTGCGTCTGCTCCACCTCCTCACAGCGCCTCCTTTCCTCTGCTAGCAGTTGTGCCTCCTCCTGACGTAGCCGCCTTTCCTCTTCTACCTGAGCCTACAACATTTAGCCGTCGTTGTTTCAGTAATGCAAATGTTACTAGGCATGTAAAGATGAATGTACGTCGAGTAATGCAAACCTCAAGGGCGCCGAAACGGCCCATCGCCACGCTCGATCGAGGGCGTATCGGCGGGTTCATCTCTGCCCTCCGTGGTCGGACTTCGGCTAGTCCGAGGCCGGAGCTGTTGATGATGCCGTCGGCGCTGCCCAACCTCCCGCGCTTCTTGCCACCGAAGTGGCCCATGATGATGTTAGTATCAATGTCATGGGCGCCCGGATCGTAATCTTGCCCGTATTTCGGCCCACTGGCTGCTGTGTACTCAGCGATCCGGTTGCCCACACTGGGGTTGTTGTATGCCTCCGGTGGGTCGTTCACGTCGTAGGAAACGTCAGAGGTCTCCTTGCCCTTGTGCGACATGCAGAAGGCCTGCCAGTCGCTGCAGGTCTTGCCGGGATCCAAACTTGCTTGAAACCTTTTCAATTTTTTACCACAGTGTACACATGCAATATCACGATGACTCGTCAAATTTCATGATTTTTCTATTTCATTTGCATTTTATAGAATTTAAAAACCATTCACCCATAAGTGAGTGGACATGTTTCGAGCAAAAGATGTTCGAATTTGGGGGCGTGGACCTGCATGAGGCCTCAAGGTACGCTCACAAGCACGAATATGATTTTTTAAATCGTTTAGATCCATTATTCGAATGACTTGCAGGTCAAAATTTAGTTTCAAAAAAAATTCAAATAAATGTTGAAAATTCATGAAATATAATAACAAGTTTGAAAAAATTACCAAACTTAGACATGGAGCTTTCAGCACTGTAGCAATGCTATAGAAAAAATACGGAAGCCAAATTAAAAAAAATGTTTGCCGAGCACCAGAAAGGGCTCTCGGCAGAGTTGATCTGCCGAGCCAGAATGTGGCTCTCGGCAAACAGTTGCTTTACCGAGAGCCACTCTAGCACGCTATCGGCGAAGATGTGGGCCGTCGACAAATCTGTGACACGTGGCGTTCCATCCGTTGTCGGTCCTATGTTTTTAGGGGAAAATATTTGCCGAGAACCGCCGTCTTTGCCTCTCGGCAAAGTTCGAACACGTGGCGTTCTATATGTTCTTAGACATATGCTTAAAAAAACGCCGAGAGCCAATGTTTGGGGCCCTCGGCAAAGGGTTAGGCTTTGCCGACGGGCTAACGGTAGCCGTCGGCGAAGATAGCGGGATGGACGGCGTCACTCTGGGTCGAACTATGCCGATGTGCGAATGTCCGGCTCTCGGCAAAGGTTATCCATGCCTAGGGGCGATCTTTGCCGAGAAGCTGACTCTCGGCAAAGTTGTGCTTTGCCTAGGATTTACCGTTGCTGAGAGCCTGGCTCTCGGCAAAGGAGGTTACACCGAGGGGCCGCCGTCGCCGAGGATTGCCGTCGGCAAAGAAAATCTTTGCCGAGAACTCTTACTCCGGGCTCTCGGCAAAACACTATACTCGGCGAAGATGAAGTTTCCTGTAGTGGAGGCAAAAGAAGAATTGGGCCCCCTGACGATCTACAATGTGCCTCTCTACCAGATCATCATTCGCAGGAAGGCCGCCCGAGCCGGCCTAGCTAGGATCACAAGTTCTTGCGTCTTCGAGCCCAACTGGGTGAGGGTCAACAACAAATGATTGGCGCATATGTGCTCGTGCAGCACGAGTCGTGCTGACACATAGATGTGTCGATTATGCATATATAATATATATGCAATATATAGGAGACTGCAGATGATTCAGTTACATAGAGGACCTGCGATGACATTCTCAGCAGCTTCCATATGTAGTACGTATAGTGACGACCAGTATAAGTCGTATGTAGCCTGCGATCGATATATAGATAGATGGATCCATATATACTAGGAGCGAGACTGCAGATGACTCAGTCACGTATAAACAGGACCTGCAGCCCCAGGAAGCTTGGGAACAAGCATGAGCTTCTCCTTTCGATGCAGCGTCAGTCCGAACACCTCTGTCATATCAACATCCTTCTCCTCCATGGGCAGCTGCCAATCAAAGCAGTACATGAGGTTTGCTAACATGATCTCAACCATGGCCATCCCAAAGTTGAGGCCAGCGCACATCCTTCGTCCAGCTCCAAATGGCAGGAACTGGAAGTGGCTCCCTTTGAAGTCGACGCCCACAGCGCTTCCACCGTCCATGAACCTCTCCGGCCTGAACTCCTCTGGGTTCTCCCATGACTTTGGATCTCTGCCGAGAGCCCACGCGTTGATCATGACCCGAGTGCAGGAGGGGATGTAGTAGCCATTGACGACGCAGTCCGCCATGGAGAGGTGAGGGAGGAGGAGAGGGGCAGGCGGGTGCAACCTCAGTGTCTCCTTCACCACGGCTTTCAGGTAGGGCATCCTGGCTAGGTCCTCTTCCTCCACCGTTTCCTGCGCCTCTGGTGTGTGCTTACGGACTTCTCCTTGTAGCTTGGCCATGTGTTGTGGGTTGCGCATCAGCTCAGCCATGGCGAGCTCCAGGACCAGTGATGACGGGTCTGTGCCGGCAGCAAACATGTCCTGTATAAATCAAAGGAAACAAAAGTAGATAAATTGGGCTTATATATTGGGTGGCGTGGCGGGCTGTGTTAGTCACTCACCATGAGGATGGCCTTGACACGATTTCTAGTCATACCGTACTCTTTCTGGGCCGAGAGCAACACATCAGTGAAGTCACCTCCTTCATGGCGATGCATAGAGTCTCTTCTCTCATAGTCGCTCAGTATGGTTTCAAGCAACTCATCCCATCTCTTGTGATTCGCCTGGGCCCTGTTGGGAAGAAACCTCCTGCTAAGGAAACCTAACGACCTCGCCAGCCCAGGGAAGTAGTTTTCAAGGTTCAACCCTCCTAACAAAGCAATGCTGTCCTCCACCAGCTCCCGGAAGAGCTTGTTCCGGCCTTCTGCCCTGAAGAACTTGCCCGACACGGCACGAGTCACGATATCGTTGGCGAACGTGTTCATCATCATGCCCATGTCCACGGCCATGCCTGCGGTCGCTGCCTCCCTTATCTTGTCGATCACCAGGCTCACCTATGCATATATATATATACAAATATGCATGCATGGACGATTTGTTTATGTATGTGTTGCTTGCATATGTACATATATAGTAGTCACTTACCTCTTCTTTGCGGCCACGGCAGTATGAGTGCACCTTCTTGACGGTGAAGAGGTGGGTGGTGACGAGCTTCCTGTTCTGCCGCCAATGCTCGCTGTAGAGGGCGAAGCCGATGTCACACGACCCGTACAAGATGTCGTCGGCAATGGTGGATGCGGGCCGTGATGCGAAAAGGTTGTCGTTCATGCGCATGATCGCCTCCGCAGCCCACGGGGACGAGCAAATGAGGGTGGGGACAGAGCCAAGGCGGAGGAGCATCAGGCCGTTGAGGCTGCCATGCTTGGCGGCGAGGTCACGGAGGGATACATTCGGGAGCTCACCGATGAGGTGCAGGTGGCCAATGATAGGAAGCCCCGGAGGCGACGGCGGGAGCTGCACCTTGTCGTCGCCGTCGTCATTGCAGCAGCTGCTGCCACGCCGGCGGGTTGACCGCTGGGAAGCGTAGTGCAGCAGGAGCAGGAGTGGAACGAGGAGCAACAGTAGCCATTGTGCTACAGCTACAGATGTGGTCAGTTCATGGTATGCCATCTGCAGCGGAATCATGGTTGCTAGTGGCCTGGCTCGATCGATCAGTTTTGGGTGTGTGCGTGTTTTCTGCCTTCCTGCTATGAAAGATGTCTGCCTTGCCTTTGGCTGGTATATATATAGAACGTACGTTTTGCTAGACGTATGAGTATATTAGTTTGTGCATATGTACAGATGGTGAAACGTTAAATAAGTTTCTAATAAAACTTAGCTCTTTTTGCATTGCCTTCGAAGGTGTTACCAACGCACACCTTGACTAATAAGTCTTCCCTGTATGTGTCATGATCACTGGACAAGTCTCTGCAATTGTTGGTCGTCTCTATTGCATAACTGACTCTTACATGAACTAATTGCAGTGATCTTTTTCCTTCCCATGTGTTTGACAATATGTTATGTCAGTTTGTCAGTGGTTATTACAAAAAGTGTCAATGCCGTGTCGCCGCCGCCCCTCCGAATGCGGCTATGACACTTTTTGTATATATAGCAGTAGTGGGATTTTATTGATACATTAAAAAATATGGGTTCCTTCAAAAAAAAATTCGTAGTAAGATCTGGAGCATCTTAATATGAGTATCTAAACATAATCAAAATGATAAATAAGTACGAACACATACACAACATGGTTTATTAAGGTGGGAGTAACTACTCCCCGGAGTACAGAAACCACACCCTATATATATGGATATATATATATATATATACTTTTTAATTACTAAAGCCATTCCAAATTATAAGACATTTTTGACTTTTTTTTAGATATATTGTTTTTTACTATGTATCTAAACATATTGTATGAGGTGTATATGAGGTGATACTCCAAATTCAGATACTCCTTTCATTTCAAATTATATGTCATTCCAAGAATCTTGGAGAGTCAAAACATTTCAAGTTTAGCCAAAAGTATAGAGAGATTTAGAAAGATTGTGATATCAGATAACTCAGTTGGTTGGCTTCCTTGTATTGCGAAAACCTATTCACTCTGGTTCAAGTTCTTAGCTTTACATAGGTGCTTCCATTTTATTCGGGTTCAATAATTAGCGTTGTTTCTTTTTCGGTGGTAGCCCAGAGGCCAGCGACGACGAGATATCTGTGATTATTGATGATATATCGGTGGTGACTTCGTCAATCTTGATGCTTGTTAGGCAAGTCCTAGCCTTCGAAGGAGCTCAAAGGGACCGATAACATTCGTAGCGGTGAGTATGCCGACAGGTATGAGAGCATGTGTCTGTATTGCGGTTCACAAAAAAAAAAAAAAACCATCAGCTAGAATCCATGCTATGTTTAAGTTTTTTTTTTATATTACACGGTACAACGTAGACACCCAACACACACGGGACACCCAACGTAGACTCCTAACTGCAATCACCACTGACAAAACATATTTGCAAACATATGGGAAGGAAACAGATCACTGCAATCAGTTCATGTAAGAATCAGTTATCCAGTATATCTGTTTGTAGGGTTGTGGATGTAAAAAGGTATAAATTTTCTATCTCTCTTTTTACTTTTTGACAAACTAACAGAACATATTGTCAAACACATGGGAAGGAAAAAGATCACTGCAATTAGTTCATGTAAGAGTCAGTTATGCAATTGAGACGACCAACAATTGCAGAGACTTGTCCAGGGATCATGACACATACACGGTGACTTATTAGTCAAGGTTTTGCGGATTGATTGACTGATAATGTATATAGTATATGGGTCGTGCACTCGAACCCACTAGTCAATATAAGTTGCTTTAATTTTTGGTTACATCTATTTTTCTATGCTTCTAAATATAATAATATGTCTAAATACATAGCAAAGTTAACAAACTAAAAAAATATTAAAGTGATTTATAATTTTGAACGGATGGAGTACTGATTATTTATGTTTGTGTGGCATTTTTCGAGGTCAACATCCTGAAATATTTTTTCAGGATGTTAAAAAATTGACATCCTAAAACTGGTTGTCGTACAACTTATGATGCAAATCTAGATATGATTCGAGCTCCGCTCATGCGCAGAGAAAAGAAGTGTTCGGAGAACGGTACTTGAGAAGATGGAGTGGCAGCCGGCACTCAGGATTAAATATAAGTATGACAGGGATATAATGACAAAAACGCTGACCATATGCATGAGTGGATTTTGACTCTTGACTGACTCATCATCAGATATATAGTTTAGAATCAACTATAGCAACGAATACATATATGTTCTGGTATGTTGTTTGGAAGTCTAGGCAGTAGCACATGTTTTTGAACTTTCTCATTCCGTGAAGCTTGGGCACTTGACCAATTCAATCAGAGAAAAAAAGGCAGCCAGCGAAGCAACTGCATGCATGAGGCTAACGTATGCAACAGCATCAGGCCGGCAGCATGCGGCCATCATTTCAACATCACTACCAGAAACAGCACCTTAGCCGTGTGCTCGGGCCTAAGCCGAGTGCCATATATTGGGCACTCGTCTTAGAGCCTCTAAGCAGAGTGCCTATGCAACGGGCACACAGCCAAAATCAGCACTCGGCTTTTGACACGACAAGCCGAAAGTGCTAAAACCGGGGCACTTTCGGCTTAGACAAAACACTCGGCTTAGACACTAGATAAGCCGAGTGCCAAAACCAAAAAACACTCGGCTTAGGCATAACACTTTCGGCTTAGATGCGAGATAAGCCGAGTGCCAAATGTCACCACTCGTCAACGGAGGTTTCAACCGTGCGCCAACGGACATCGTTGGCTCCTCCGTCACTTCTAAGCCGAGTGCCAAAAATTTGGCACTTTCGGCTAAGAGTGCGACGCCCGGCTTATTTTAAATTTTACCGAGTCCGGAAAAAAAACTCGTCTTAGAGTGTCTAAGCCGAGTGCCCCCAATGGCACTTTCGGCTTAGAATTTTTTTTTCCCCAAATGCCTTCAAACTTTTTCTCCTCAACACATATCACATTTCCTACCCCTAACAAAGTTTGGTGCTTTTTTTCAATTTATTTACTATATATAACTAATTAATTGCATTTCAAACAATATTTTTTATCGGGTGAGATTTGAACTATAGGTCATTCAAATATTTGGAAAAATTGAGTGTAAAATTGATATTTATGATAGTCAACCTAATTTATGGTCCCAAAGATTATATGATTACGGTTTTCAATGATCTCGTTTTTGAAAAACACGACACGAAGCGTGTGGGTGAATGGTTTTTAAATTGTATAAAAAGAAAACAAAGTGGAAAAATCACAAAATTCGACGAGTTGTCGTCATATCATATGTGGAAGCTGTGGAAAAAAATTGAGAAGGTTTAGAGCAAGTTGTGACGAACATCGCTTGAAAAAGTTGGAACATCTCCTTAGAAGTTTCATAGTTAGTGAGAGTGATCTCCTATGTGTTGGATATATAGTGATGGTCAAATTATGATTTGACTTTGAAACTTTTCTAAAGCCACAAGATATCAAATAAAGTAGCGAGTTAAAATTTAGAGATTTTTGGATCCGTTTGATAATTTTTATTTTTCTATTGCGTTTATATAAATTGAATGTTGACCTAAAACCACATAAAATAATGGTTCGTTTTCATGAAATTATAAAATTTTCATTGTTTAGTTATTTTGAAATGGTATTTTAAAAGTTTAATGAAAAATAATTAGGAAAAAAAAATTAGGAAAAAAAAAACGATATTTTTTTTATTCTAAGGAGTTGGCGGTAATTTTTTATATTTGTTTTCTATTCTAAGCCGAGTGCCCTAGTTCTTTGGCACTCGGCTTAGAAGCTTGCAGCAATTTTTTTTTATTCTAAGCCGAGTGCCATAGGTGTCGGCATTGGATCGGCTTACAAATGTTATTTTTTTGGCTTTTTTCAGTTTTCGCTTTTTTTTTTTTTTTTTTTTTTGGTTTTGCTGGTGCCTTGGGAAATTTTTTTTTTTTTAATTCTAAGCCGAGTCTTGGGAGGTTGGCACTTTCGGCTTAGAAACTATTTTTTTAAAAAAAAATCTACGCCGAGTGCCTTAGGGGCTGGCACTTTCAAGACTCCGGCGGTGCCTTAGAGTTTTTTTTTTTTTACCTGAAAACCAACTTATCTCCTCTCCTCTCCTCTCACTCTCTCACTTCCACTCTGCTCACTCACTCGCACACCCCGCCAAAAGCGCCCCCGGCCCCGCCCGCCCCCCGAGGGAGGCAGCGAGGCTGCGCGACCAGCTCGGCGGGTGGCGCCATGTCCGTCCCGGTGTCGCCTTCCCGGCCGCCGACCGCTTCCTACTGCCCCACCATGCGGCCACTTCCTCAACAAGCAAACAGACAGTCCTGCCCCGCCGGCGGCCGAGGAGCCGGGCGAGGCCGACGCCGGAGGAGCTCCCGGCATGACCCTTCCCCGTCGCCGGCGACCAACCTCGAGAGCTTCATCGCCCCCCACCGCCGTCCGCTTGCCCGCTCGCGGTGCTCCCCCGAGGCGTCCGTCCGCCAACCAGCCGCTTTGCTTGCTTGCTTGCCGGTTGCCGCCGTGTTTTCCGTTACCTTGTATGTGCTCACCGTTGGGGTTAAGCCTGACACTGATGGAGTTGTGACGCTGGAACACGTGGAAGTGGAAGGCGGGAGAATTTGGTTTGAATTCAGTCTTGCCGGGGCAGAACGTGGGAGCGTGGTGAGCGCGACCACGAACACAGCGGTTCACTGACATGTTGTTTTTACAGTGTCTTTGTATCGTGTTTAGCTAGTGTGTTTTAGCTAACTGGTCCTTGTAAGCTACGGGTATAAGTAGCTGGTAGATCGTGGAGTTGTGTTATGGAGTCGGTTCCTGGTTAAACACCATTGTATCTTGAACAATTCGAAGTGAAAAAGGGCACTGTCATCCCGGGCGACCTCCGGGCGGTTCCAAAAACTTTCTTGTTGTGTTATGGAGTCTATGGAAAGTAGAGAGAAAGGGTATCTAATGATTTATATTGTGATTTATTTATGAGATCCACCTTACAGTAGTGTAATGCAGAGTAGCCATATGCATCTAACATTACTCAACAGGATAAGTCACAGGATAAAGATAAATATATATAAATGATAAATACCCAAGTCTAAGATCATCATATGCCACTAGTATCATACGAGCTATTAACATGTTATAGAAAGAATAGAATGAATATTCCTAAGATACTCCCTAATCATATATGTCAAATGAATACTACAATTAGTGCAATACATCTAGCTATCATGGTAAGGTTGG
>JADLZK010006929.1:0-10427 GCA_015847255.1 Hyparrhenia diplandra | reverse complement strand
GATCCAAATCGTCGGAGACGACAGGAGGATTGGGGCCCCTTCCCAATGAAAAAAACACCACAAAAAGTCACCAATTTGATGTTCTTGACCTCAAACAAGAACCCTAGAAATTGGGAAAATAAAACGAAAAATGGAGAGGTAAAGAGGGAGGATGGCTGCCATCCTCTATATATGGTCCTTATTTCTCATCCCTATTTTGCCCTCCGATACATATGCGAGCCAAACCACTAACCCTAGGGCTATTTTGGTCGACTCGATATTTTTTCGATCCGACGGCCACCGCTCCTCCTCATCGGTAGCCTTGCATCCACGCAACCTCCCCCGATGCCGCCACGTGCCGTCCTTCCGTCCACCGGAACGGCCCGCCCCTCGGTTTTGAGGCCCAAACTCCGCTAAACCCGCCGCCGATGGTTTTGAGGCCCAAACCACCAAACCCGCGCCGATGGTTTTGAGGGCAAACCACCAAACCTCCTCGACACGTGTCATCGCCCGCCTTGATCGCCCGAAGTCGCTTAAGTCATCCGAGCTCCCCGCTCCGCCGCACGCCGGCCTTGACCCGACGACACGGTCCTGCCACGCCCTCTGCATCCGCCGATGTCCCGGATGTCGTCCCACCATGGCTAGTCGCCCGACGATCCGTCCTCGGTCCAAGCCTCACGCCCCGGCCTTCACCTCCGCCATCCGTCCGGCCCGGCACGCCCTCCTTGGCCCCTTCACCTCGCCAAGGCCTACCATCTCCGAGCTCCACACCCGCACACACACGAACCAAGAGATACGCCTTCGACACACACCACGTTATGCTTGCGGTGAACATAAAATAAGCATAAAAAGATAAAAATGAAAAATAGAGAGAGAATGTTGACTGTTGACAATCACTCCATCACAAAACTAAACACATGTGGCCTAAAAACAACCATGTGTTCGCACTCCCCTTGATGAGTGCATTGTCAACATTCAACACAAAGACGTATTAGAAGGCAGAAGATAGCACATCCGTGTGAACAAAAGCTGAAGCAAGCTAAGACAATCTCACCGGATAGCAAACATGGAGCACAAGACTTGGTTCCCAAAGACATGGGCCGAAAGGCTCGACACAACCAAGTTAAAAACACGCTAGTCCTCAAGAAGAGGTAGAACAGGCTCAACACCACTAGCACAGCTCTAAACCAAATACTTTCACGGACAAAGAGCTAGACCCTCAAGACAGAGGCAAAAAGGCTCAACACATCTAGCTCAAAGTGCTACTCCCCTTGGAAACATGCAGACACTGTCTTTGAATCTTTCTCCCCCTTGTTGGCAAATGCACTAATCAAGCTATGAAATGCAATATGTCACAATGCAAAGCTTTAAGATTATATTCAAGCGAATGAGAGAGTGCTCAAAGTGGTACCATAGCAACAAATTACAAGTGCTAGCAAGAGCTCAAGCTAATCAGATGATATGAGATATGGCACAAAGCATTTTGAGCAAATTTTTAGTATCTTTGCAAAAGGAGGTTCACCATCAAACATAGCACCTAGCACAAGTAGATAGGAAATCAACTAAATGCTCAAACATGTAAACGGGTGAACTACCCCAAGCAGCGTTCGTATTATCATGCTAGACATTTTGGCAAAACTTGTGTTCATTTTAGTTCGTGAGTTGCAAATGTTCACAAGTTATAAAAGAGCATGCAGTGGTTATCCACATTTGCCTTGCCTTACTAATCAACCATGTCAAGCCTATGCGTGAGCAATGATTAGCTTAAGACAATGGTCCGGGTCAAACACAATAAAGTCCAAGTTCATTCAAGAGTGCAAGTGAAAGCACCAATCAACTTCAAAGTGTGGCAAAATGGACCCACTCGATCTTTTCATCACTTTAGCTTTAGACTTCATGTTTTAGCATGGTATTATCATGAAAAATCTAAGCAAGTGAATGAATCAAAGCATGAGACATAGCTACCAAGCATACACATAAAAGCTCAAAGGATCCTCAACATCCTACTCATGATAGAAGCGAGCTCAAGGGTGAACCATGATTTAATTTCATCATTCATTAATCAAGTTCACATTTGAAAAAGTTGCTCAACTCATAACATACACCACATGATTAGAAAGAGCTCAAACTAGAAGCACTATCATGTCCATACTACTAAGAGCACAAACTCATTCCATTCAATATAAAAAGTGAAGCTCATGATATGCAAGTATGATACAAAAAGCAAAACAAACCTAAAAACTAAATCAGTACATCAACTACAAAGCTACCCCTCAAAAGGGATAGCACACGCCCAACTCTCCACGGCTGGGCAAAGCGGACTTGGTCTAGTGGTTTTGTGAAAATGTCCCGCAATCTGTTCCGTGTACACATGCTTTGTACATCTATATCCCCTTTCTCCCGGGTGATCTCGGAAGTGGTACCTCACCTCTATGTGTTTGGTCCGGGAGTGCAGGGACAGGGTTTTTGGCTACACTCACGCCTCCCATGCTATCACACAACAAAGGTACACGAGAAAGCTCAGCCAAAGTCTCTCAAAGTGGCAACCATCCACAACAAGCAACAAGCAACAAGTTAAAGTAACATACTGGCCTCAACCGCCGACCAGCGACACCCGTGATCGCTTTCTAGATCGACCAAGACACCGAAGTACCAAGAAAACCGACAGGTACCAGATGTAGACTTTCTATGCATACGATCACCAAAGATAATCGTAGTCCGAATAACCAACCCGGGGAGAGGGGTGGAAGAGGCCGAAAGTACCAAAGGCCAAAGTCGGGTAAACCGCAAATACCAAGATCCTCTTCACACAAAAAAGTGAGGTGCGCGGGCGGAGATCGAAAACGCGGCGCGTAGGCACACCGCAAACCGATGTCGGGCGCGTCGCCGTGTCCGTACAGCAGCGAACCGATCATGCTTCAGTACTCCCTTTGGTCCACAAATTCTCCATCCTTGTCCTCGCCGTGGCATTTGCCGTCGACATGGGCATGAAAGAGGCTTGGCCTCACCACCCAGCGAAACTTGCGAATGATGTCCTTCGTGTACTTGCCCTGGTGTACGAAGATCCCGTCCCTTGGTTTGCTTGATTTGAAGTCCAAGGAAGTAGGTCAGCTCGCCCATCATGCTCATCTCGAACTCCCTCGCCATAATCTCTCCGAAAACTCGATACCATAGCATGTGAAGAGCCACCAAAGATGATATCATCCACATATATCCGGACTAGAGTATGTCATTGCCTTTTCTAAGTAGAAACAAAGTCTTGTCTACAGCCCCCATCACAAAAACCCTTAGCTAAGAGAAAAGCTTTCAACCTCCTCACCAAGCTCAAGGGCTTGTTTCAGCCGTACAAGGCCTTGTACAACTTGTACACATAGTCCCCGGTGTTTAGGATTCTCAAACCCCTGGCTGCCTCACATACACCTCCCTCCTCTATGAACCCATTTAGAAAGCACTCTGACATCCATCCGGAAGAGCTTAAAGCCCTTCGAGGCTGCAAAGGCAAGCAAAATCCTAATAGCTTCTATGCGGGCTGCAGAGCGAAGGTTTCTTCGTATTCTATCCCCCCTTTTTCGACAAAACCCCTCGGCAACTAATCCGGCTTTGTTTCTCACCACCACACCATCCTCACTGTTTGTTTTTGAACACCCACTTAGTACCTATGGGATGACACTCACCGGAGGTGGAACTAACACCCAAACTTGGTTCCTCTCAAAGTTCTCAAACTCCTCATGCATGGCATTGACCCAACCAATCGATAATGCAAAGTGTTAACATCTTTGGGCTCAAGAGTGGAAACAAATGCGTAATGAGCGAAATGACACATGGCATAAGCTTTGGAACGAGTTACCCTCCGATTAAGTCCTCCAATCATGGTCTCCTAGGGTGGCGACGCTGAATGTGCTGAGGCGCCGCGGCGCTTGAAGATGTCGCCTCCCCTCGACCGGAGTGGGAACCTCCTCGTGTGCAAATGTCTCGCCTCGAGGGGCGCCCACGGGACCCCGTGAAGTAGTGGTAGTAGGGTCTGGTCCGTGAGCGCCGCCGCCGTCACGGTCGACCGGGGCAAGCGTGGAGTCGCCGGATCACCCCTACCAACGCCTTTCCCTCGCTCCTCTCCTCCACAAAGATGCTCTTGCTCCATCTCATCCTTTCCTCGCACACTCAAACACGTAAGAGGAACAAGGCGCTAGCCTCATCGAAAGTAACCTCACATGTCTCTACAACGCGGTTAGTCTCAAGATTTAGAACTCAGAAGCATGTGAGTGCAAAGCATATCCAAGGAAAAATGCCATCAGCGATCGAGACTCAAACTTGTCGAGATTACCTTGCTTGAGGATGAAACACACTCCGCATCCAAACACACGGAAGTGGCTTACCTTTGGGCAATCTCCCAAACCGCAGCCATATGATGTCTTCTTGGTGAAAGCACGAAGAAAAATGCGGTTGGAGACATGGCACGCCGTGTTGATTGCCTCAGCCCAATACTTCCTGAGTCTTGTGTTCATCGAAGCATGGTCCTCGCCATCTCCACAAGCGTCCGTTCTTCCGCTCAACAATCCCATTCCCGCAAGGGACATAAGGGCTAGAAAACCGGGTGCTCGACACCAAGGTTAGCGCAAAGAGACTCGAATCGAGAGTTCTTGAATTCCTCGTGCCATTGTCACCGCGAATCGCCGAATGGTCGCCTCCCTCGTAACTCGCCTCGGCCCCAAATCAAATCACGAGCAAGACCGAAAAGCCTCATCCTTGCCCTCCATGAAAAAAACACCCAAGAGTATCTCGAAAATCGCCAACGATCACTAGACAATACCACTTCCCACCGACCGACCTCACCCGAGATGGACCAACTGCGGTCCATGTGAAGGATCTCTCCTGGTCTCGAGGTCATAACTGAAAATAACCGGGTGGTGGGAAGTGTATACCATTTTTCCCGTGACGACGAGGGGTGGCAAACCAAATCCTTCTCAAATTTGAGCTTAGCAATCCTCGGATTAGACCCATTGAACTTAACCTTGTGAGAAGGTCAAAGCTCGGTGTCCAAGTCTCCTATGCCACTTCCACAAAATCGCAGGAGGGACCGCCAACAAGCAACAAGACGCGCCAAAGCTCGAGAAAAATCAGACGAAAGACTTGCCCAAATGGCACAATCCAAAGCAAATGAGATCATCGCGAGTCCAAAACTCGAGAACACCCAACCTTGAAGCGTACCTCATACCCGTCACCATGAGCTGAGAGACGATATAGGAGATTGAAGTGAAGGTTGGAGACGAGCGCCACATCCTTGAGCACAAAGTGGTCATTGATTCCGATTGATCCTCGAGATAGAATCTTCCCTCTCGCTGTTGCCTCCGAAAGTGATGTACTCTTTTCGCCTTCATGGGGGTGAGGCCGAGAACCACTTGGAGTTACCGGGTGTGTCGAGAACAACCGGAGTCAATGAGCCACATGTCCTCCCCTTTCCGGCTGTATCAACGATAGAACATGGGATGAGCATATGGCACAACATCGGGGTTAGTAAATTTGGAAGAGTACCGGTGTTGACCATCTTGCCCCGAATAAGCATTAGGCAAAACAAACATCCCACGCCCCATCTTACCAAACTGCTCACCACACACAACAAAACGTGGTGCACTTCTCTTGTCAACCTCAAATCTCCCAAAGCGAGGATCTACATCCACTCGCGGAGCACGACCACCAAAGGGTCTCACAAACCGTGGCCCAAACCTCCGAGGCCTCCCTACCTTCAGCCTAGCAAACCGCCTCTCGAACCGACCGCACCCCCCTCTCATACATGCCAAGTGGTGGGTGATACATGTCACGGGTTCTCAAATCTCCACTCGACGCCTAAGGTCCCTCTTCCCTCCTAAAGCAAAACTCAACCAAGTGACCATCTCTGCGCAATACTCACAGTGATACCTCACCTCTCTCTTGGGTGGTGGTTGGTTCACTCTCTTGGGTGGATGGTTCACTCTTGTTGTGGTTTTGGCCTTAGGAAGGGTTTCCTCAGGGATCCTGGGCAAAGTGTCAAGTGGGTTCTTGAGGTAGTTCGGTTTGGGAAGCCACACTTGTTTGGGAGGTGGAGTCTTAGTTGGCTTTTGAGAATGCCATCTTGCACAATGGGCTTGGTAGGCTCGGGTGGAGTGATCTTGGTCAATTTGGGAGTGTTGGTTGGTTTTCTCACTCGAGCTCAAACCACTACCTTGACCAACCTGCCATAAATGACTTCTCCCTTCCCACCTATGGCAAAGCCTTAAACCCGATATGTGTCGGTCCCCTCTTGAACCGACTCATCATCATGCCAAGCTGCTGCTCCACAAGACACCCAACTCAAGACAGGCGAATACTTGATCTCCTCCTTCGACTCTCCCCTTTGTCATGCCTACAAGACATGAGCTCCAACTCCAAAGCTTCACACTTAACATCCCAAAGACGGGGTGCTATCTCGAAGTTGGCCTTCTCAAGCACAAAGAAGCTTGGCAGCCTTCTCTCGCAACTCGGATCGCAAGTCGGGACAAGACTTGCACGCACTCAACAAAGATCGGCCTAGACTTCGCATCAACGTGCTCATCTAGCAAGGCAGCATACTTGGATCGCAAAGACATGATGCTGTGACATATGCACAGCACAAGCATCACACTCCGTCTCATCGAGACATCGGCATGTGCTTTCTAAGCAACTCTATCTCCGTCCACCCATCTCCCACTTCTCCTTGTACTCCTTTCTCCTAGCGGTACGCTTTAAGCAAATTCTTTTGACACACAAGCGCGACGCTTCAAAGATTCAACCTCATCAGAGAGAGATTCGATTGTAGGAGGTACCTCAGAGGAAGAAGAGTCATTGCCGTGCCTTGGCGCCGTCGTCACCGCTCCATCGAGGGCCATGGTGCAAAAACCCCCCGGGCTTGAGTCGGTGAAGAAGCAAAAGTCCATTTAGCTTGTCCTCGACCTTGCGCTCCGACTCTCATCGCTTGAGGAAGATTGCCCGTCCAAGAGTCGTTGTCGAGATCGCTGAGGGAAGCAAGGAAGGCGTGCTTGTGCTCCTTGGCACGCTTGAGGTATTCTTCTTGATCGCCTCCTTTGTCAAGCCCTTCTTTGACTTGTGCTTGCCGGAGGTGTACTCGCTTGTCCTTGCGCTTGTCGGAGTCGTACTTGTTGGAGTAGTACTTCTCGCCGAAAGTACTTGTCCTTGTTCTTCTTGGGGCATGCGGCGATGAAGTGGTCCGGATCTCCGACTCAAGCATCCGCCCTTGATGGGCCGCCACGCCCGACGGTTCAAGCGTTGTTGTGGAACCGCGAGAATCGGCCGATGACTAGTGCAAGCTCATCATCCCCAAGGCTCTCCATCTGCCCTCCGTCACGCATACACCAAGGAAGACAAGGCGAAAAGAAATCTGGATGGGTTAGCGTAAGAACTGAACCGCCCTTACCCGAGATCGAGCAACATTCGCACGAGATGGGTTCTTCTGGGCCGCCCCTGATCCGAGCCTCGATCTCGTAAGACTTGAGCTTGGCCGAAAGCTCGCCGGGTGTGAGGGTGTCGTAGTTGGCGGACTCCATGATTGCGACACCTTCATCCCACACCTTCCGATCCGTAGCGCATAAGAGCCGCACGCCTTCGCGGATCATCAAGCCTCTCTCCGGGCTTGTTCGCCGGCTTGTTGCAGATCGCCCCAAACCTAGCAAAGAGAGAATCGATGGACTCGCCATCAAGTTGGATTAGGTTGTTGTACTCTCTCTGTAGGTCCTATATAGGCGGGCCTTGACTTGTGGGGTTCCCTCGTGGTAGCTCTCTAGTGTCTTCCACACCTCACGAGCGGTCTCACAAGTGGCAACTCTCTCGAACTCGTGTCTTTGAGGCTAGAGAACAACACGCCCCTCGCCGGGTTGTTGGCATTGTGTTGGGCTATTTGTTCCTCACCCACTCGAGCGGCTAGCACTTGGTAATTCTCATCCTCGACAATCTCCCACACTCTCCAATCCATCCCCCATAAGATGTGCTTGCATCTTAATCTTCCAATAGGGATAATTGGTGCCATCGAACTCCTGAGGCTTGCCACCATAGTGACCAAACCTCTCCATGTCGCCTTCTCGCAATCACGGACCGATTAAGGTGGATATGATCCTTTAACCGCCTCGATACCAATTGAAGGACCAAACGGCGACCCGGAGGGTGAATGGGAGCCCCGATTTTCCTTCTCAATTTCAGTCATCGGCTCAACCCCCAACCTCAAAGGTAAACTCAAACGAGAGACGAGTAACACACGCCCTAACTAGCAAGGTGTCACGAGCAAAGAGAGCACCGAGATGTCCACAACCCAAATGGTTGGGTGGATGTTCCCTAGAACACAACGGGACTCCTCAAACGGTCGGGCGAAGAATCTCCGAATCGATGGATCTAAAAAAGAGTTACCCAACTCCTATTGAGAAGAAGTGGGTTCTCTAAACTAAAAATACCTAAGTCAACTTAGACAGGGCACTCAGATAAAATCCTCGAATCGATAGAAATTCACTTTGCAAAACCGGATCTCAATTCGAGCACAATTGAGTAAATCATGGATTAATCAAGAATCGAAAAATCTAAACCTTCACCACGCACAGCACTCGGTGAACAAGCAAAGATTGCTTCTGTAGGACAACAGCACAACGTACAAGCTTTCACTTGCTAGACGTTGATGCTAGTAGCTTAGTCAAATAAACAAATCAAGGTACTATTGCTTGATAGTGACGTCTCATGAATTTGCTAATCGAATCTCGGGACAAGCTAGCCAAATTACCAACATGCTAGCTTAGTACTAGCTGGACTTCAGGAGCGAGCACTGGGACTGAAATTGATAAACCAAAATACCAACAGGCTGCACTTGATGCTCTCGAAGCAAGAGAAGTCAATCGATCAAAAACAAAAGCTTCCTGTAAATTCAAACTGACAAGCAGAGGGGCTGCTCCCTGCTGGACTCGAAGCACAAGGCTGAGGAAAACTACTGATGAGTATTTCGACAAACACCTTGTGAGCGTGGAAAATAAGCACTAAGCTGAGATTATCAAAGCTGGGAATTTCACAAGCAAACTTCGATTTAGCTGCCCTGCACAAGATGAAAGATTGGCTCGATGGCCAATTCCACAGATCAAGAGGAAAAGAAACGACCTTCTTTTTGTGTTGCCGTGGAGAATCAAAGTTGTTGCAGCCGGTCACCTCCTCGCGGTCAAGCTGCAAAGGGGCAGCTGCCTGGGTGCACCTGGGAGCTGCTGCCGTGCGGTGCTGCTGCCTGGAGGCCTCTGCCCTTGGCGAGCATGGCCGGCGCTTGGCCTGCTTGGGTCCCGTGCTCAGCAGCAGCGCTGCGCTCGTGCTGGACTGAAGCTGCGCGCGAGGTCCGAATCCCGCCCGCTGGTGCCGAGAGGAAGGTGCCGGCCTCCTGCCCTTGACCTGCTAGCGCACGCTCCTGGAGACACGCGCACACCGGCCTGCACACAGGAAACAGAAGACCACCAAAACAAAACAAAGGGGGATCCGAATCTCTCAACAAAAATTACAACAAAGAAGAAGGAAATTGATCCAAATCGCCGGAGACGACGGGGAGGATTGGGGCTCCCCTTCCCAATGAAAAACACACAAAAGTCACCAATTTGATGTTCTTGACCTCAAACAAGAACCCTAGAAATTGGGAAAAATAAAACGAAAAATGGAGGAGGGCAAGAGGGGAGGATGGCTGCCATCCTCTATATATGGTCCTTATTTCTCATCCCTATTTTGCCCTCCGATACATATAGCTAAAAACCACTAACCCTAGGGCTATTTTGGTCGACTGATATTTTTCGATCCGACGGCCACCGCTCCTCCTCATCGGTAGCCTTGCATCCACGCAACCTCCCCGATGCCGCCATCGCGCCGCCCTTCCGTCCCACCGAACGCCCGCCCTCGGTTTTTGAGGCCCAAACTCACAAACCCGTCGCATGGTTTTGAGGCCCAAACCACACAAACCCCGCCGATGGTTTTGAGGGCAAACCACCAAACCTCCTCGACACGTGTCATCGCCCGCCTTGATCGCCTCGAGTCGCCAAGTCATCCGAGCTCCCGCCCGCCTCCGCCGCCGCCTTGACCCGACGACACGGTCCTCGCCACGCCCTCTTGCATCCGCCGATGTCCCCGGATGTCACCACCATGGCTAGCCGCCCGACGATCCGGCCCTCGGTCCAAGCCTCACGCCCGTCCCTTCACCTCCGCGGGTCCGTCGGCCCAAGACGCCCTCCTTGGCCCCTTCACCTCGCCGTCGCCTACCATCTCCGGGCCCACACCCGCACACACACGAACCAAGAGATACGTCCGACACACCACGTATGCCGGTGAACATACGGCGCATAAAAGATAAAATGAAAATAGAGAGAGAATGTTGACTGCTGACAATCACTCCATCACAAAAACTAAACACATGTGGCCTAAAAAACAACCATGTGTTC